>JAOWAN010069343.1:0-11487 GCA_028566635.1 Lobelia cardinalis
AGGGATGCAATCTTGGTCAATCCCAACATATCAGCAATCAATCCCAGCAAATCAGTAATTAGGAATTATTCCAGCAATTATTCCATTTACATTTATGTAGAATAATTGCCATATATACCTAGTTTTGTACCTATATAATGTACCATGTATCACAGTGTAAATTATCGAAAGAAAAACAGTTGAAGCCTACATATTCTATGTTCTCTATACAGTTCAACACAAGACGCCTGATGACACATCATCCGAGAAAAAACCTCGATTTCCGAAGGCATCGAGAACGGGGGTTCTCACACGGTGACAATTTCGGCAGTCGTTGGCTGCGATTTTTACACCGATTTGATCGGTTTTTAGTGGGGATGAAAACCCCTATGAAATCAATTCTCAAAGCTACAAGGTTTGCAAGTACTTTTGAAATCTTTCTCACGGTTTCAAAAGTATATTGGTATATATTTACATATATCAAAAATCAAATTGATTGCTATCATTAGAATAAGATGATAGCCTGTTACATATATCAATTAATTAAATGTTCAATTGCTTCATTATTGTTCTACAAAAATTATGAAAGTAATGGGTCAAAAATTCGAAATAATTCGAATATCAAAACAATTCATTCCTTGACCGGTTATGCACACTTGGAGAAAATTAAAACTTGATTAATTGATTTTTTTTTCTTAAGTAATCAAGTAAATCGTGAACGGGTTTCACGTTTCATAAAATTCAAGGATATTCAATGAATAGAAGTCTTACATTCATTAATTTTCTTGACCAAACGAAATTGGTGTCGACGATTTTTCATAATCAATCCAACGAACGAATAGAGCAATTCGTACTAATAACGTGTTGTGAATGATTTCCTGTTGGATTAATAAATAAGAAGATTAAAAATAATCGTAGGAGAAAGTAATGAACAAAAGAACACAAAGTTTAGGGAGAGAGAGAGAGAGAGAGTGAAGTCGTCTTCTCATTAATCTAATGGGGGAATACATATCAATAAATATATAGGGAGCCCTTGGATTACAGGTTATACATCAGATCATGTACTATGATGTCTATCTAGAAATAGTCATCTAGACTTACTATGTTTACAACAATAACCTAATTTCACCATCTTCTTTAATTATCTCAGAATATATATCATATAATTTGGTCATAATTAAAATAAATGATCATGATAATCATGAAGAGTAAATAATTAACTTAATTTTCCAACTTTGGCATATGGCATATTTTTCAATTCCGTGTATGTTGCACAAGTTGTCCAAATAACAATACAGAACTTGGCACAAGTCATCATAGTAGTAGTCAAGTACAATAAGAATCATATGCAAATAAAAGTGGTTATTTATAGTATAAATCAAGTTTGTGAAAAGACGTTTATAACAGTAAAAAATGCACTAACTTCAAAAATTACAAATGTCGGCCGGTTTTTCACCCATCTATCATTTGACGTTTTCGGAAATCAAAGTGTTATTCTCCCTACGTAGTAGTAGCCCTCCTCATCTGTTTCTTCTTCAGAAATATTTTTAGGACACGAAATTAAGAAACTTTTTATATGAAATTAGAAAAAATAATATTTTAATTTTAAGAACAATAAAATCTAAATCATGAAAAATAATGATTTTAGTTGGAAAATAATGATTTTAAGAAATAAAAAATCTAAATCATGGAAAATAATGATTTTAGTTAATAAAAAAATATAATTTTTGTGTGTTTACTTTAAATAACTTTAAATAGTTTTAATTAATATTTTAGTTAATTTTTTTTTTAATTTTTAGTTTTCTTTTTAACTTTGTACATTTTTTTTTTTTTCTAAATACCCTCTCCATGCCCTCGGACATGGGTTATTTCTAGTATATTATATATGCAGAGTTCCATCGATCTCTCTATATAAAGCTAATTAAATTGGATGCCCTCAACTAATTAATTACAAACAAACAAACAAAGGGGGGTTTTAATTTGTTGGGAGAAAATTAAATGGCAACTCATGGAAGGTTTCTTTTGTTGAGCAGTATCCTATTCCTCCTAGTACTTGTGCTGCTGCTGCTGCTATCTTCTGCTGCTGCTCATTCTTACGATGCCAATGACCAACTTTATGAGGCAACCAAATGTAAATGTTCTGTTGATATGCCGGTGAAGCGCAGCAGCTTTCCCGATGGTTTCACGTTTGGAGCCGGAACTTCCGCTTATCAGGTACCTCCTCCTCGGTTCGTAATCCCTTTCTTTTTGACCTAGCTATTGTCTGTTTGAAAACACGAGCTAGCTAGCGTTTGTTTTTCTTTTCTTCAATGGCACTCCTTTTTGATCGAACGGAGATAATATACGTATCTTCATTTTTAATATACTAATGGATGTGTGTTAAAATGTTGATGATCATGTTTGGTTGCTATCTATGTACGAACAACGTACCCCCAGATTGAAGGTGCTTATGATCAAGATGGGAAGGGATTAAATATTTGGGATGACTTTACTCATAAACATCCAGGTTGGTATTTATAAGGTATCACCTTGTATGTCAGTATATGGTATATATTTATTTTGGTAAATTAATTGTCAACTAGGTCCGGTAATTTGGATTCATAATTCGTTAACCTATTCGGTTCAACCTGTTTAAAACTCAACCCAACCTGAAAATTTTGTGGTGTGGTTCGTAGGTTCACAAATTATTTGCAGTTTTTAGTCGATCAGCCACCTATATGTATATATATAGGTGCGCGCTTTAATAGGAACCTAAATATCGTAAAATCATCGACACAGTAGCGAAATTACTACTGTGTTCGAGAATTCACAAACACAGTACCAAAAATTGCTACTGTGTTTGTGAAGTTACGAATACAGTACCGAATATAGTATCAAAAATTACTACTGTATGCATGTATTCGTGATTTTAACGTTCAAAATTGATTTATACGATTTTTACGAGATATTTAGGTTATCGATCTATCCTCTATATAGAAGGAACACATTTAAAATATGAAGTAGAAATTGCTACTGGTTCTAGGAGTACCAAAAATTGCTACTGATTCTAGAAGAAACACATTTAAAATAGGAACTAGAAATCATTAAGAACCCTAAGATCAATATTAAGTAAGCGGCTCGGATTAATTTATTTTACATTTGGCCGTATCGAATTTTCAGCCTTGTTGGCGATTAATATAATTACAGTTCTCCTCTTTTTGATGATTCTCTTTTGTTTTGCTTAAGAAAGCATCATTACACCCCCCTTTTTTTTTGTTTTTCCTAAAACAAAGATTTATGATCGGCAGGGTTAATAATTAATGGCCATTCCATATATCAATTCTGTTGCTGTCATCTGTTTATTTAGGCTTTCTAATTAATACATGAATATCCACATTACCTTTCTGGTCTTTAGAACAAAATTTTCTTAATATCTTCTTCCAAATATTTGGACTCAATTGGATAATTAATACATAGCACTCCCTCAATAAAAAATTATAAATTCATTGTGTTTATTTTTTAAAAATGAGACCTTTTTTTTTGTTATTAAATGGAGATAGTAATGTTGGAAGTTAATAATATTTTAATTAGTATGCTTAATAAGGCTCTATTTTTCCCTTTTTAATTGACTGTTTTTTTCTCTATTTTATGTAATTAATGAAAATTTTAAATTGTTGTAAATATTTAAATATTTCAACAGATATGCACTTAGAATTCAACTACAGTACACTAAAGATTAAAACATATAAATAAACCGAGAATTCAGTAACAGTACACTAAAAGATGAAAATCCCTTATATTTAATTAAAAAATTGCATTGAAATTCAAATAAAACATAAGATTAAACACAAAATGCACTTAGATTCAACTGAAATGCACTAAAAATTCAACAAAGACTAAGATTCAAGAATTCTGCACTAAAGATTTAACACAAAAAATTCCTTAGATTCATAAAAATGCACTAACATCTAAATTGCATTTTTCTGTTGAATTTAGTGTTTTTTGTATTGAATCACACGTTTTTATTGAAAATAAATGCACTTTTTATCAAGTCTAACCGATAAAGTGAGTGCAGCGTTCCTTCTTTCTTCTCCTTTTTTGTTTTTTTGAAAAAAATATTATTTTTTATTTTAAATATAATTTTAATTTAATGGTCAAGGTTAGTTTCTAAGTTCCTAACTAATAAATGGTTCTAAATTGTACCAACTTATATATTTATATATATATATATATATATATAGAGAGAGAGAGAGAGAGAGAGAGAGAAAGCATCACAACATGAGTTCAGATTTTCTGTCACCTTTGATGTCCCACTTTTTATTCATTCTTTTTAAATCTTCATTTCAATTGTTTAACAAAAAAATAAATTTAAAAATATAAATTCTAATTTTTAGCACATGTATCCATTTTTAAAAATTATATAACAGGAGACACCAAATAGAGTACACAATCCCAATTCTTAAAAAGGCAGCATATTTTCTTTCCTTTTTTTTTGTCTTTCCTTCTTTTGTTAATTAAGATAAGAAGGTGAATAAACTAAATTTATTAAATATATTTTTCCTTATTGAAACATTTTAACTAATTCAAAATCTTTTTATTTTTCAATAAATAAAAAAGTTCAATAATTTAAATAATTCTGTGAACAAGGTAAAAAAGTTCATGAACAAATAAAAGTTACTTTAAGAACTTTCACATGCACTAAATTCAATAAGTACATTGGTCGAGAGCCACGTGTGATTATGATCACTTTAAGGTTGTGATTACCGGAAAGAAATATTTTTTTTCAGTAAATTGTATTTAGGTTTGATATTTATCAAAACATTTTATTAATGCATAAATGGATTATTAGAGTTTGATTTGGGTTAGAAAATAGGACACATGGCAAGATAAGAGAAGTGTGACACAATGTGGTACACCACTTGTGTGACAGAAGATTTGGAGCCCTAAAACTTATTTACTCCTTTATCCCTAGAGAAAAGTTTTGACGTTATTTAAGAGACTGACTTGTTGCTGAGTTATAATACTCCCTTCGTTTCGATTTAGTTGTTTTTGATAGTGACATATTATGAGAGTTTTATGTCGCTTTCAGGATAATTAAAACGAAATGGAGGAAGTAATAAATGTTACTGATAATTTACATGATAATCAATTTTTGTGAGATTATCATTGTCTGATGATAAGCGTTGAGTCGGGACAGGAGGGGACAATGTTGGCATACATTGATTCAACTTATTTCTCCTTAATAATGCGACATTCAGCTTTCATGAATGTTGAAATTATCAATTTTTACAACTTATGGAGTATTTATCATTTCAAAGGGCAAAATCTGACGAGTGTTTAGACGCTCCTAGGCATAATGCACATAATAAATATAAATTATGCACATAATTTATACATAATGCAATTATGTATAAATTATGTGCATAATTTATATTTATTATGTGCATTATGGCACTTCTAGACTAGTAGTGCCTAGGCACTCCATATAATTTTTTTTTTAAAAGAGCAGAGTGATTATATCAGTAGAAAAATATATCAGTAGACTACTGTAGGAGATTTCGAACTCCTCAGTTTAATTCGTTTGTAAAACGTTCAACTAACAAAGTTGTTTACTGTCTAGCACGGATGACTGATTCTATGTCTTAACGTACTAGTTAACAAGATTGTATTCCTTTATTCCTATTTGATGTAACCCGTGATAATTTGATTCAATAAAAGCACCTTGGATGCACATTTAGTTTCAAAAAAAAAAATGTGAATTTAATATATACTTGGATATTTCTCTCATTTATCCTACTAAAATTTACTTTATAATTTTGGCAGAAAAGATAGATGATGGTTCTAATGGAGATGTGGCTTCGGGGTTTTACTATCGATATAAGGTTTGATTTTCAATAGTTAATCATTTTTCAGAAATAATTTAATTTGTGTTCTTCCGAATGGTTTTTATTCAGATATATTTTTAAAAATGTTTTCTCTCTCATTATTCTAATAATTTTTCTATCTATCTATCTATCTATCTATCTATCTATCTATCTATCTATCTATTTTATTTTATTTTTACTTTAATTATTATAAAAACTCAAAAATCAAATAAAAAAACTACCAATCCAAACGCCCAATTTAATTACTAGTACAGAGTTTTGGTTTTCTTTTTAGTTACTTCCTTTAATAAGTTTTCCTTTATTTTTTTCCCGAAAATTAAGCTTGTGATTTCATGATTTATTCGGCTGGGAATATTACTTTTCAACCAACTTTTACTTTCATTGAGGGCCTTAAATTTCTATGCGGTACATTAAAAAAGAGATAGAACTGGTAAGAATAAAAATAAAATAATATGATTGAATTACCAAAAGACACCTAGTCAAAATATAGCAATACATTAGGACGTGTTAAAGAAAAGAGAATGTGCCCGAATGAGACATCAAGGTTGTATAAAATGAAATGATCCAATTCTTATTTTTAATAAACATAAATTTCGATTAGGGACTTAATATGAATTTTAGTTAATCATGGAGGGCATTATTGGAATATAAAAGTCAAAACATGGAAATACTTGAGGAGATCCGTACAATATTCATATATGTCATGGTGTTGCAGGAAGATGTGCGGCTTGCTAAGGAAATGGGATTAGATGCACTCCGTTTTTCAATTTCATGGTCAAGGCTATTTCCAAGTAAGTATCAAAGGAAGCTACTACTGTTAATTAATTACTTGTGAAACATAAATCTTCATAAAAATTTGCATCCAATAATTAAACAACAGCAATTGGAACTATAATTCAACATTCTGGAGATCTCTGTGTTGCGAAGGAGAGATGTGTGTGTGTGTGTGTGTGTGTGTGTGTGTGTGATAAATTATTTGAACTGCAGATGGGAAATTATCTGGTTTGAATCCGAAGGGACTTGAATTCTACAACAATCTCATAGATGAGCTTCTACGAAATGGTCATTTCAGCTTTCACCTTCACTCTTTTCTTTTCTAAGCTATATCTATAAATTTTGTGTGTGTAGAAAACTTTGAATCTTGATTTTGCAGGTATAACACCCTATGCAACTCTTTTTCATTGGGATACTCCCCTTGCTCTTGAAAACCAATATGGTGGTTGGTTAAGTTGTAGGATTCTGTAAGTGGCTAAAATAATTACTCTATTCTTAAAAGTTCATCTGGCACAATTTCATGGAGAGGAATAACCCTAAAATTTCTCCATGTTCCTACAGGGAAGATTTTCTCC
Organism: Lobelia cardinalis; assembly: GCA_028566635.1. Lineage (NCBI taxonomy): Eukaryota > Viridiplantae > Streptophyta > Magnoliopsida > Asterales > Campanulaceae > Lobelia > Lobelia cardinalis. Next base: position 7,193 of record JAOWAN010069343.1, read on the forward strand.
ATTATGCAGATTTTTGCTTCAAACATTTTGGTAACCGTGTGAAGCACTGGATAACACTAAACGATCCTATTGCCTTTATAGTCCAAGGTTACTCGACTGGCATTGGTCCTCCGGGTCGTTGTTCTAATCGTACTTATTGCTCGGATGGAGATTCTGGCACAGAAGAATATATTGCGTCACATAATCTCATTCTAGCTCACGCAAAAGCTGTTCAACTTTATAGACAAAAATACCAGGTTTAAGTCTTAACATATTAATCATGCCAATAATAGTTCGTTCTCGTATTCAGAGTAGAAGATGCTCTTAATCTTATGATAAATGTGTGCAGGCTCATCAAAATGGAAGTATCGGGCTTACACTTAACATAAATGGCTTTGTGCCTGCAACCAACTCAAGTGCTGATCGAATGGCTCAGAAACGTGCCATGGATTTTGGGCTAGGATGGTGCGGTTTGCATTATGTTTCATCTAACTATTAAATCCATTTTACTTCTATGGAGACTTATTTTCCTTGTCTGAGTAGCTTTTTGTTCCTGGTACATTGCATGCTTGTATAGTCGGTAAGTTTTTAACCACACTTTTTGCTTGGTTGCTTATATTAGGTATTTGGATCCTTTAGTATTTGGTACATATCCAAAAACTCTCAGAAAACTTGTAGGAAGTCGACTTCCGACATTTACACCAAGTGAATCAAGGATGATAAAGGGTTCATTTGATTATGTTGGGCTCAATTACTATACATCTTATTTTGTCTCGGCTGCACCTCATGACCCTAATGAAGGACCATTCAGCTACAGTAGAGATAGTCAAATGACCTATTCAGGTGAAATTCATTAAAAAAAAAAAATCTTGCTTTTTAGGAGTTTCTCTTCTACCCCCACTGAAAATTGTTCTTAAAATTGTTGAATTTGGTTAGGTTTTCGCGATGGGATCCCCATTGGCAAACAGGCAAGTAAAAAGTTGCATCCATTCGTGTTTGACATCCACTTTAATTGCATTTATCGTGTCGGGACAAAAAGTCCATTTTGGAAAGTTGAACTCGTTTTCCACTATAGCACTTTATATATTTTACAAAATATATTAAAGTTATAATTTTTTTTTCTAAAACATTCAATAAATTTATCATATTTTGAATATAAACGGTAAAATTGAGAAAGAAACATTTTTATAGATTAATTATTGAAAGTTTACCATTTGAATGAAACATTTCAAAATAAAATAGTGGACTCTTTGTCTGGAATGATGGAAGTATAATAAAAGGATCTTGAGGTACTAAGTGCATACATCATTGGTTCGAAACATTTGATATTAATTACTAAAACCAAATGATGTGTTTTTTTTTCTCACATATCTTTGGTTTTCTGCAGAGCGATGCAGATTGGTTATTTATTTACCCAAAAGGGCTTCGACATCTTATAGAGTATGTTCGAAAAAATTACAACGATCCAACAATATATATTTTAGAGAACGGTATAACATTCTAATATCACGATCCATTTCTTTTTGAGTATAATTAAGCACATTTCATATGTAAAATCAAAAAAGTAAAAAGATGAACAATTAAACATGGATTAACGTTTAAGTTTCTTGGTGGCTTAGGGGTTCCTGAGGCAAATATTCCTACTAAAACACTTGAAGATGCACTGAATGACACCGTGAGAATAGGCGCCATTCATGACCACTTATGTTGTCTGCTTAATGCAATCAAGTCAGCTCTCTCTCTCTCTCTCTCTCTCTCTCTCTCTCTCTCTCTCTCTCTCTCTCTCTCTCTCTCTCTCTCTCTCTCTCCATTAACCAAGAGCTACAAGATCTTCCATTTTTACTTTAGCTTTTAATACAGGGATGGTGGCCAAATCAAGGGATACTTTACATGGGCATTTTTGGACGGTTTTGAGTGGACTTCTGGTTACACAGTTCGCTTTGGACTCCACTATGTCGACTACAAGAACAACCTGCTAAGATACCCAAAAAGATCTGTGTTTTGGTTGAAAAACATTCTTTCTGAAGAGTCAACTGTCTTAAGCAAGAACATCAGATTATTTGGGAAAGACAATTCTACCTTTTCTTTCTTATGATACAACTCCATTTATTAATAAGATACACTATAACATCAACATCGATTCTCTAGTGCATTACTTTAAGTCATGATTCTTCATGTAGCTGCTTAAAGTATTTCGAGAGCTCCCAATAAAACTTTATTGTATACGTTTGTATAAATCTATATGCTTGTATTACATTTGAAAGTGGTATAATGATTGGATCCATATTGATTGGCGTTCTAATTCCTTTATTGTTACAGTAGTTAGGATATTTTAGATTTGATTAATTGATTCAAAATATTTTTGTAATATAATGTTCAATTTTGCGAATAAAAGATCTTTATTTCAAGTTGAACATTATTAAATATTTTCTAAGTAATCATTTTTCTACTACGGCTAGTAACACCAAATGTCTGTTATTTTTACTTTACAGAGTTAAAACAGTCATTTCACAGTTCCAAGTTTCAAGTGCTTCGACGAAAGCCTTAGACATCAAGGCTACCTTTGTACATCACAAAGGCTTCTGTTAACGACTGTCGTTGTAAGGTTTCTGCGATGCTACAGATTTGAAGATATTTTCTACAATCTTTCTTGAAGATAAAGTTTTCAAGAAGATGTTGCAACGGATTTGAGTACATATGTCACAACGTTATTTACCTAGTATGAATCAAATTCAAGGCAATATTCTTCTAATCATTGTGCCAGCGCTACAAGACAAATTCTATTACGGATTCCTGACAGCACCATCCATCAAAGGACACGTGTACAATGGACAACTTCAAGAAGCCCTCCGATGAAGACATTTGCCTAAAAATAGATAGCCTTTTCCTTACTTGAAGACTGGTTGATTGGGCCTTATGCTGATACTGTGAAGACTACCGTACCTTTGAGATAATTTATTCTTGAGTTCTTGTACTCTCGTGACAGATCATTTATCTTGGAGTGCTTAAGAAATTAATAGAACAACAACCCTTAAGTTTTACCAGCCAAAACAGCCCTTAGATTTTATTATAATCACTAAACACTGGAAAAATCTCTCATACTAAGATCCAAGGAGGCAGTTTAGTGAATTATAAGCACACACGAGTGTATACACTTAGCTGGACACACTGACCAAACACATGTCAACTGTATGACTTGAAGTTTTAGGAGTGTTCCGTTTAATTTTCCTTCACTGTTTCAAAGGATATCAGCCCAAGGTTGATGTTATCTGACACTTGTAATAGAATAGAAGATTATGGTGGATCTTGCTCACAAATCCAAGTTTGACCAGCTTGGTAGAGGACTAGCCAATTCATTGGTGAACCTAGATTCTATGTGATTTACTCTTTGCTTTACTTACTATTTGTGATTGTTTTTATTTTTCTTTGTGGCTGTTTTTAAGGCCTCTCGGATCTGCAGCCTCTGTTTTAACTAAGGCCTCCGTTCTGGTACACTGCAAAACTGATTTCTACAAACTGAACTATTTTGTTAAGTTGACTAAAAGGTTTTCGCTAAAGTAAAACCCCTTCATGAATTCATGGGTGAGAGTTTTAACTTAAGATCAATTTTAGTAATGAAATAATTTTTAATAGGCTATTCACCCCCTCTAACCTATATTGAGCTAAATGGGACCAGTAATTGGTATCGAAGCCTAAAAGCTTTTTCTTGAAAATTCTTTTCAAAACAAGCTTCACAGCTTGCAAGTCTGATCCTATGGCTTGACAATGAAGAAGATTAGATGAAGAAATTGAATGATTGAAGCTGATCGTAGATTTGAGGCTGTGATTTTAGCAGCAGATTTTGGTTCATGTTTGAGTTTAGTTGGGAGTTTTGGTTTTTTGCAGTTTTCTCGCTTTTGAATTTGTGTTGAAGCTGAAGTGGGCTGAAGGACGTGTCTCTTTAAGCGCGAGTAATTAACTTATTTGGATAATGGACACTCCTAATAAGGAGTGCCATGTACCAACTGTATTTTTCAAATCCTTGCATGTTGCACAAGTTTTCAAAATAAGGAATGAAAATCCAACCCCACCCCCAACCACCACCAAAGTAGCTACCTGACTCCTCATGGTGAGTTAAATTGAATTATATTATATGCGGCTAGTTGTATAAACAACTATACGACATTTAGAGCGTGTCTAACACTCTCCAGTTTAAGGCAGTGATTAGGCCATGATTAGTCTACTAAACAGAATCATAACAAATTATAACTCTTAATAGAATCCCTTATTTTCCGGTTAATAACCATATTTTCGTTATGAGATAGAGCCGAATATCT
>JAOWAN010069353.1:0-11487 GCA_028566635.1 Lobelia cardinalis
ATAGATATAAATTATGATATCATGTTCATCATTTTCATCATTCATGTTCATTACATATAAAAAAACAAAAAAAAAACGGGACCGCAGGCGCTTATAATATTAAGCGCCCATGCGCTTAATATACCAACTGCATAATATTACTTCCATTTTGGCAATTGTGGGTTGTCGTTTTACCGCCTACAGTTAAATCGATGAAATCAACGATTGACAAAAGATATGCACATATTTTTGTTGTTTTACATATTTTCGTATTTAATTTCCTTCTTTATAAAAAACTTCTTTCTTATTCTAATATCTGCAATGAATTTAGTCAATCTTCTTCTAATTCGAAAAAAATTTACAATGAACTTGGTCAATCTTCTTCTAATTCGAAAATCTACTACAATGAATGAACCTAGCTAGTCAATCTTCTTCACATTCTTGCATTAACTAGTTTTTTACTCTTAGAATGATCCCTATTTAAGTACCTCACTCACAATATATGAATGAGCTTACAATATCGAATGAAAACCAAAACGTAATACACCCGGCATTCAAGCAATGACTGGCGAAATGAAATGTTTTTTTCGTGTTCTTATTGTCCTACTCTTTCTTGTTTCTCCAATATGTGCAAGGAATTGTTATTTCACATTAGCATGGAATGTTATTATTGTCAACTACATCCAGGACAATATTACTGTTCGTATACAATCGGGAAATGATGATCTTGGAAATCGTACAATTTCATTCAAGGCCAACTATCACTGGAACTTTTGTAGTAATATTCAATATAGTACTCTATTTTTTGCTCACTTTTATTGGAAAAATAAACAAATTTCATTTGATGTTTTCAATTCTCACTTATCTCACAAATGCTATCGATTCTCTTTTTTATGGGGTAGTAGGTGTTTTTGGCTGGTGAGAGATGATGGATTTTATTTTGCCAACAAGTTTAGACCATTTCCTAATGGTTGGAAGAAGATACATGACTGGTCATAAATGTTATGTTTTCATAGATGTAATCTCTACATGAATAATGTGATGTGTGATTGGTAATCTTCTATTTGATATTTTCTTGAATTCGTAAATTTCTCTTTCTTTGTCTCTCTTTAAGCCAAATCATTTTTTTTAATGTGAAATGGTGTGTTATTTTTTGTGACACGACTTTTAGAAATAACACATATTCTAACATTTTAAGTATTAAAATTTCAAAGTAATCTTTTAAACTATTCAAATAAAATTTAAAAAGATAACACCAAAAATGACACACTGTTTACACGACAAATCTGAACACCGCTAAACCTCAAAAAATAATAATTACAAACATTTGGTGTTAGTATATGGTAACTTTTCTTTGGGCTCAAGTCTTTTTCCTACTCTAATTAGGAATTGAACTTTGACTCAAAGACTCAACATTTCATTCAACAGCAACTATCACAGGAGCTTTTGTAGTAATTTTCAGTATAGAATTAATTCTATTTTTTGCTCACTTTTATTGAAAAAACGAAGACAATTTTTATTTGATGTTTTCAATTTACATTTATCTTATTAAATGCTTTCGATTCTCCTTTTGGTGAGATAGTATATGTTTTTGGCAGTGAGAGATATCGATGATGGATTTTATTAGCCAAAAAAGTTTAAACTATTTCCTAAATTTTTAATAAATGGAAGAAGATACATGACTCGCTATAAAAAATTATGTTTTTAATAATTATAATACATGAATAAAGTGATGTGTGATTGGTAATCTTCTATTCGAATAATTGCTTGACTTTGCAAATTTTTCTTTCTTTCTCTCTCTTCAAGTAGAATCAATTTTTTTATGTCAAATCGTATGTTATCTTTTGTAGCATAACTTTTAAGAATGATACATATTTTAAAATTTAAAATTTAAAATTTTAGAGTAATTCTTTAAACGATTCAAATAAAATTTAAAAAAATAGCATAAAAAGTGATATATCATTTGACACAAAAAATCTAAACTCCTCTAAACCTTAATATATGGTCACTTAGTTGAAAAAAGTGATTTTGTTGTACTATTTACAAGTATTAAGGAGATATATAGCTAATAGCTTGACAAGCTTATACTATTAGTGAATAAATTTATAACTTAGGTCAATTTTATAAATATAAATAGCGATTGTAATGTTACAAAAACCGAACATTAATACTAGATGCTCTCTCTCTCTCTCTCTCTCTCTCTCTCTCTCTAGATCTCTCTCTCTCTCACACAGTTTATCGAGATTGAAAATTTGACTTCCCCACACTTTCTTTTAATGTATACAAATTTATACTCCCTCCGTTCCATAATATTAGTTCTTTTAGACTTATGCACATATATTAAGAAATAATTTATATTGACAAATTTACCCTCATTAAGTACTCTTTCTTTATTAATGAGAAAAGAGATAGTGTGTAATTAATAGTTATTGGTAGTTGGGAAAGTAGAAGGGTAGCTTTGGAAAGTAGGTGTAAAAACTTGCTAGAAATCCTAAAAGGACAACTATTTTGGAACAAAATTTAACTCCTAAAAGGACTATTATTTTGGAACGGAGGGAGTATCATAATGTACATAAATATATATTTTAATGTACACATATATTTATCATAAATTATAAGTGCACATAATAATTTTTAATGTATTAACTTATTTAATCTAGTTTTTAATGTTGTTTAACGTATTGTCCAAGCTACTTTTACCCTTGGGATTAGCTAATATCCCCACTAGTTATATGAGGTTAGCAATATTCCCATTTTTACTTTCCCAAAATGTCCTCACTTTTTAATTTTTAATATTATTTGGAGGGGTAAAATTGTTAAAATCGTGTATAAAAAAATGTGCTTGTATTTAATGCATGTGAAAAGTACATTTGCAATGATTGGAACATTGATTATGGCAATGATTGAGATGATAATTAATTATCAAGCACATTTTTCTATACACTGTTTTAACATTTTTACCCCTCTAAATAAATATTAAAAATTAAAAAATAGGGCATTTTGGGACAATAAAAATGGGGACATTGCTAACCTCATACAACTAGTGGGAATATTAGTTAAACCCTTTATCCTTTGCTTTCTTCTCTACTATTTTAAATCGTGTTGTGATGTAACTCAATTAAATTTTTTTAATAAAATATAATTTTTTATATTAAGTAATTAAGATATGAATCTTTGATTTATTTCAAAAATGTTATTGTTTAAATGAATGCTTTTAGTAGTATATAAAATATGTCACTCTTAACTGAAATATAAGAAGTACATTTTATGTTAAAGTCACGTTATCCCAAAATAAAAAAGTCACTACAAATTAAATTTTACAAAAGATGAATTATATTTAAGATTGTAGTAATTTAAATAGATATTAGGATATGCCAACTACAAAAGAGCAACAAAAATTGTAGAAATTCATTTATTTCATAACATTTGTAATATATACCTCATGCCCAAATATAATTCTATTCGAGTAACTTATTCAATTGAATTTTAATAATTTAACTCTAGATTTTGTATATGAATACAAGTGAAATAGTATTAATATTTTTAGCCTGTTGTAACATAAATTATTCGTGGGTGTCTTTCCTAATTTTATATGTTCTTGATACAAATAAAAATTGAAAATAGTTTAATCACCAAATTGATTATGGTTCGTGACTTAATCAATATTTTTCTAATTTTGTGTGACAATTACGAATTCAAGCATTACGAGTGTTTGTAAAATTGATATCTAATTAAGTTTTAGTTCTAATTGTTACAATCTCTCTTCCTTTATTTTTTCACAACTCTAAAGGAAATAACTACAAACCGTAGAAGTGCAGAGTATACGAACTAAGTCATCTTCAAATATGAAATAAATAGCTAATATAATATGTTATATTCAAAATATTAAAATCACTGCATATTTGATGTGCAAGACAATCCCATAATTTGTGGAGACTTCTTATTAAACGAACACACAATCCAAAATTAAGTTATTTCAATTAAGGTAATCAATTATCTGAAATGATGCCTACAGAAACTCTGTGCAATCTTATAATTTCTTGAACATACAATTGCGTCAATTTCTCCACAATATGTGTTGTTTTAATCGGAATGAAATGTGACTTAGTCAAACGATCTACAATCACCTATATGGCATCATTCCCCTTCATTGTTCGTGGAAGACCTGACACAAAGTCCATGGTCACATGCTCCCATTTCCATCTTGGTATCGGTAATGGTTGAATTAAACCACTCGGTGTCTGATGCTCCGCCTTGACAAGTTGACACGTTAGGCATCAACTTACGTATTCAGCAATCTCTCATTTCATATTGTCCCACCAATAGACTTCCTTGATCTCATGATACATCTTAGTTCTTCTCGAATGAATAGTGTATTTTGAGCGATGGGCTTAATTTAAAATTTCTTCTTTCAACGCCGGTTCGTTTGGTATGCAAATTCTACCTCTAAACTTTAACAGCCTGTCCTCGTGGATTGCAAAGTTTGACTTGTTTGCGAGATCAACTTCGTTCCTTCTCTTCTCATGAGTGTCGGATCTAAGTTCTGAGCTTCCTTAAGCTTTTGTAATAGCGTCGGTTGTATGCAAATAGTAGAAAATAGAATACGCTTCTTCTCATACTTCTCTTCTAATTTCTCCTTTGGTTAACTCTCCATCCTTGGGTAGAAGATGTGCAACAGTCGCCTTCCGGCTTAAGGCATCCGCAACCACGTTTGCCTTTCCTGGGTGGTATTGAATAGTGCAGTGATAATCGTTGAGTAGTTCCATCCACCTTCGCTGTCGTATATTTATCTCCTTCTGAGAGAACAAGTACTTCAGCCTTTTGTGATCAGTGAAGATTTCAAAATCTGCCCCGTATAAATAATGGTGCCACTTGCATAGTGCGAAAACTATCGCAGCCAACTCTAGATCGTGTGTCGGGTAATTCACTTCATACGGCTTAAGCTTCCTCGAAGCATATGAGATCACTCTTCCATTTTGCATTAACACGCAGCCTAACCCTTCCTTGGACGCATCTGAGTAGATTACAAAATTTTCTGTTTCGTTAGGCAAAGTTAGAATTGGAGCGCTAGTCAATCGACTCTTTAACTATTTATAACTAGCCTCGCACTTCTCGGTCCACACAAAAGGAGTTTGCTTTCGAGTGAGGTTCGTGATCAGAGGTCCGGCAATCATCGAGAAACCTTCAATAAAGCGTCGATAATATCCACCCAAACCCAGGAAGCTTCGTACTTCAGTGACCGTTCGCGGCATCTTCCATTCGACTATTGTATCTTGCTTGGATTAACGGAGATGCCACCCTTTGAAATGATATGACCCAAGAATTAAAAGCACTTCTTCCAACCAGAATGCAAACTTTCCAAATTTAGCGAAGAACTTTACCTCTCGAAGTTTTTGTAGAACGGTCTTAAGATGATGCGCATGTTCTTCTTTTGACTTTGAGTACACCAGTATGTCGTCAATGAAGACGACTACAAATTTGTCTATGTATTCCCTGAAGAATCTATTCATCAAGTCTATAAATGCAACAGGGGCATTAGTAACGCCAAAAGGCATCACTGGAAACTTATAGTGGCTATATCATGTTCGGAAGGCGGTTTTAAGCACATCTTCATTCAAAGCTCGCAACTGATGGTATCCTGATCGGAGATCTAGCTTGGAAAACGTGACCCCGCCTTGTAATTGATCAAAGAGTTCCTCAATGTGCGGTAGGGAATATTTGTTTTTAACAGTCACACGGTTTAGTTGGCGATAATCGATGCACCTTCATAGGCTACCATCCTTCTTCTTCACAAACATGACAGGAGAACCCCATGGTGATACACTCGGTCGTATGAAACCCTTATCAAGTAGATCTTGTAGCTGAACCTTAAGTTCCTTTAGCTCTCCGGGAGCTAATTAATAAGGCGCTCTAGAAATAGGAGTCGTACCAGGCAGACACTCAATCACAAATTTGATTTCCCTTTTGGGAGGCAAGGATTTTAAATCTACAAATACATTAGGAAATTCACAAACCACTGATATTTCTTCCATCCTTGGCTCCTCCTCCTTCGTCTTATCTATAACATAAGCCAAGTACCCTGACATCAAGTCATAAAGTAAGTTGAGAGTGAATACTTTTCGACGGTAGTCAACCTGAGCATTATACTGATATAGCCAATCCATTCCTAAAATGACATCAAGTCCTTGTATAGGTAACGAAGATAGGCCATCCTTCAGAATTCGCTCCCCTATCTTAACTTCACAATTCCTACAAATTTCCCCTACCGCCACTTCTCCCCCCAATGGAGTGCTCATATCAAGAACATATGGCAACAACTCAACTTACAAATTTAGAAAATGTATATAATGAGGTGTAATATATGAATGTGTCGACCCAGGATCTATGAGGACTCACACTTCTTGCTGAAATAGGAAAAGAGTACCTTCAATCACCGTTGAATCTTCTTGCAGTTGTTGTTGCTCCAACGCAAAGGCCCTTGCTTGAACTCGCGATCTTCCATGATTCCCAATGGTCCGGTTCCCATTATCATTATTGTTACGAGGGCCTTGATTATCTAGTCGATTATTGCCAAGTCGGGCATTGTTACTTTACGACCGATACTATTGGTTGGTCGATTGGTTGATCCCATTCTGATTAGTTTATCAATAAGTTAGTGGTGGCAAATTCGGTCTTTTAGGACAATTTCTTCGTAGGTGTTCCTCCGCACCGCAATTCCAGTAACCTCCCCTTTTCTTCCAACATTCTGTTGTAGTATGCCCCTTAACCTGACAGAAGCTGCAGTAACGTCGTGATTTCGTTTGTAGGGCCGATACATCCGAAAAATGAGTTTGATTTTGTTGAGGCGGTTGTGCAATTCCTCGCTGCCCTTAATAATCCAACCTCATAGCCTTATTAACTTGGCTACCCTGTCTTGAGCCTCGTCCTTGTGAGAATCTACCCGTATTCTGGTTGCCTGAAGTTCCTTCCCCTTTCCATCTTGCTATCGCTGCTTCAAAATCCACAGCCGCTTCTACAACCTCTTGATATGTCCTGATTCGGGAGGCAGTCACCTTTTCCTATAACTCCCTTTGTAGTCTATCCTGGTATCTCTTGGCCTTCCTGGCCCCATCTTCTACTAAGTGAGGTGCATACCTTGAAAGTTCAGTAAACTTGGTGTCATACGGTGATGTTGTCATCCCACCTTGTACTAAGTCCCAAACACACTGCGAAATGTATTTGGCGGTGAGTTCTTTAACCAAGTTTTCCCAGATCTTTGGTATTCCCTTCATCTCCCATTTCTTCTCTACATTTTTTCACCAATGTTCTGCCTCTCCCTCGAAACGGTAGATACTGAAATCTACTTTCTTTGTCTCGAAACATCGCATGGCCTTGTACAGTTTCTCCATCTTCATTATCCAGTCCTCTGCTATTTTAACATTCAGAGATCCCTTGAACACCGGAAGATCAAAACGAAGTAAGTCCTTAAGATTTGCATCTTGATGGTTTTCTATAAAATCTTGCCTTCCTTCAGTAGCATGTCGTGATTGTTGTTCCATAAAATTTGTCATTCTTTTCAATGTGGCCCATATATTTCTTATTTCATTGGTATTTCCTTCGGTATTCGTACTTTGTTCAACCCCCGGCATAATTGCCTGTGTATATAAAAAAAATAGAAATTTGCTCAAATTCATAATGTTAACTACTTGTATACATTAGAAATTTCAAATTTACATTCGTCGTTCACCCCATTAGTACAACAACAAAAGCATTATTTACAAGATGACGTACACGTACTATAGTTTGTACAATCCTGCGTTCTTACTATTTACATTAGCTACATCATATACTCCTGACATTCATATACTCTTCTTCCTCTTCACTCTCTACAACTCCTTTCCCAATGGAATTGCCTCGACAGCCCCCGCCTCAGCTGGTGGATCAGGGTGCTGAAAGTGCCACAGCTGTTGGCCTAACTCCATGGTCTCTTCCTCTAATTCTGATACTCGATGGGTGAGTTCACTATTGGTTATTTCTAGACATTTCACAAGCTCTAACCGATATATAGCCGCTGGTCTCTGTAAGTAGTTCCCTTTGCTCCTCATTCATCTCTAACATATCCCTGAGTCGGTCTCATTCTTCCTCCACTTTCTTAAGTTTATTTTTTAAAGCCTCTCCTTCACCGTCTGTATGACAAAAGCGTGTTCATAATTTTGGCTTGTTGCTCCTTCTTAAGATAAATCTATTTTGGAATATTATTCGGCAATTAGGGTGTTGTATACCTCCTTTGGCTAGGCTCCTGACTGACAGCTCGAAATGCAACACTCCTGTTCCCCGAGACATGTTACCTAATCAATCAAAATAACAATAATGAGTCTCCCAAATTGAAACCTTCATACATAATAATTTTTCAACATAATTCGAATCAAATCCTAAACAAAAATCAATTTCATATTCTTCTAATCCTCGAAAAACCTAGAACCAAGAACCTAAAACCTAGGCTATGACACCACTCTGTCACGCCCCGACTCGCACCACCAAGCCGAGACGTGAGCTAAGGAATAAAAACTACTAAAAAATATTTACAAGATATTTCATAAATACATTCACCCTCCAACATTTTACATCATACCAACATATCGATTACAATCCAAGTCCTTGAAGTAATTCTCTTACGTAATACTACTACATCATAGCCATGTCTACTCATAAACAACTATTCTTTCCGAGACTAATAACAGAACAACTACATAGATCACCAAGGTCCTACGTTCCTTCGTGAAATTCCTCAAACTCGGGTACGCCCACGTTGCCCTCGTACGACTGGTTATCTAAAATGTGGTCCATAGGGACGGGTCAGCCAACTCGGCTCAGTGATATAAACTCCTACTTTCCACTTTTCACGTAAGAGCACGATATGCATAACAGATATAGCATGAGTACATGATCAAATTTCACATAGCATGATTATACATATAAGCAATTCACAATATCATATTAAGGATACAGCTTGGGTGTTGTTGATGTTATTCCTTGTGACTCCCTATCAGACCCGTCGCTCTCTCCCTATCACCACCTAAGCGGTCACCGCTGCAGCACAGTGCCTGGCGTTATACACCATCATGCCCACTCTAAGACCCTGAACGATGTACACGCCTACATGGCTTCAGAAATCATGTTCTCCGATGGGTCAATATCCATCCCAGGCAGACCATGACTTCCTCAACGAGGTATACCCCTCTTACACGGATTCTATGTTAGAATAATTTTTTGCATCCATTAACGATCATTTCATCACAATATTCAACAATTCAATTTAACCATGCGATAAAGTACACATGGTTACACAACATTACATATGCTTTTGATTTCAACATGACTTACTCGGCACTTTAATTTCATAAAATAAGAGCAACATATACCACTTTTCTCATAACTTAATGAAGACACATAGAATCTTGGCAAGTAAGTAATTGATAAGACGTCAAATGTTATATCACATATTGTATCTAAATTCGTTTGTCAAACCTTGATCAAAAGACTATATCTTAACTTCATCTATTTTGTTTATTATCTAAATAAGCTTTTAAGAAATGCTATCAGGTGATCTTAATAAAAGAAAATGAAGGAATGCTGAAACATTCATTCTTAATATGATTTACATTTTCTTGACTTATGTAAGGGATTTAAAACTCCCCAATGTCACATGTTCATAGTTAATCTAAATCATTAACTTATTTTGCTTGGTTTAAATTTACTACATTGAAAGTTGAAGTATTTTAGATCCATTGAAAAGAAGTAACAAGTATCTTATGATTAGCTTTATGTTAATTTAGTATACAGAACTCACTCCCTTCAAACTTTCATCCCCTAACCTAGATTAATTTTAAGGTTTCTACATATGATCAAATAAGATGTTATTTAAGTGACTTACCTAGACACTTTGATAGCTTTCAAAAGAAGGGTTTAAGAATTTCTTTAAGGTTTTACTACCTCTTGGTTCAACCCCTTTACTAGCGTCTAGAATCTGAGTTGAAATTGTTTACCTAATAGGTTTCTAAACTATATGCGTCTAGAATCTGATTAATTGTTTACCTAATAGGTTTCTATCCTTCAAATCGAATCTTAAGTGACCTAAGTGATCCGAAATCAAACCAAGAACATTCTCCACCACACACCAATACTTTCCCAATGATATATTTCAATGACTTAGGTTCAGATCACAAGTCAAATATATCATAATATTTGAATATCCCAATATCAAACATATTTCATATATTTTCAATATCTTACTCAAATATCACCCAACATCACAAATAAATACCACACACTTTACATCTACTACCTCTATCCATATACTCTCACAAATCAATTCAAATCTCTCACATCATATTCTCTCTCCTCTCTTCTTACATTCAAATATTTCACATCACATTCTCTCTCCTCCCATCACATTCAAATCTTTTACATCATAAGGACAATTTAGTCTTTTATTTTATAAACTCATATCATTCATATCAACTCATATTCAAATAGTGAACAGTGCAATATTAATATATATCATCATATATCGCATTCCTAAACTGACCCTTAGGCATTTTAATTACCAAGCACTTACTAGGCGTTTTATGGTTTGCACAAAAGCAGATTTTAACTACTTTTCTACAGCCAGGTTAAAAACCTCATATCCTTGATACCAAAACTCCATAAATTTTAATTTTATTACTCAAGAAAGATACATAAGTTAGCTTTCTAAAGACATATCATTATTGATAATCCATTATATATTGAAATCTCTATGGTATTTTTACTCGGATTAGTTCAATTTCAACATCATTGCACCATTATATATACAAAATATTCACTATAGCTCCAAATATTACCAACTCTGCATATCCACAAAATAGACTACTGGAACTACACTTTGGACCTTTAAAGTTAACTAACGAAATTATCGAATCTAGAATACGAAAGGAAAATAAAACTTGGGGTCTTACAAAATTAAAATCAATTAATCTAAATAAAAATTAAATAACAAAAATAAAAAATCATGTTTAAAACTAAGCCATATATTAGATAACATTAAAATCAAAAGTAAAATGATTTTTATAAAAACTCATGGTAGTAAAATTCAACATACTTTCAATGGAAAAAACTTCTTCTAGGGCGAATCTGAGAGAGAGAGAGAGAGAGAGAGAGAGAGAGAGAGAGAGAGAGAGAGAGTTTTATAGATTAAATTAAAATTATTGTCCTCTCATCTTCCTTTGCTTTTGGAAGCTGCAAGGCAAATTCATGGACATCGGGAATAGAAGCCGGCTAGGAAGCTTCTCTCGCCGTCACCTTTCTATCACTCGTCTTGTATTTGCTACTTGCTAGTACTCCCTCCGTCCCGTAATAGATTACCTTTGAGAAATTAAAATTTATCCTATAATAGTTGTCCTTTTAGAATTTCTAGACTACTTTTACTCATATTTTCCTAATTTACCCTCCTATTTTCTCAACTACCCATGATCATTAATTACATTTACT
>JAOWAN010069364.1:0-11486 GCA_028566635.1 Lobelia cardinalis
CACAAATTAAAAGATATTTAGAATATTTAAAGTGAATGAAACACATAAACATATGCAAAATATTAATTGAGAAAAAAGAAAAAAACAGATAAAGCAGACAGTCATTGCTCTCCAAATGGCTCCTAACTGTGGGGAGCAATTTGGAGAGCTGCTGCTTAGTTGGCATTTTGGAGAGCAAAACTTTGTTTCACTACGGCATCATACTATCCCCAAATTAGTTAGGCTCACACAAGGAGTCTATTTGGAGAGCCCAATGTGGGTGCTCTAAAGCCCTTTTTGTTTACTTTAATAGTAAATACTATTGTATGGATTTGACATATTAAAACGTGGTAACTTCGGATTATACATCAACGACAATAAATCTTTAACGAAATAAGACTTCTGTAACCCGAAAAATAAGAGTGCAACTAATTAATAATTCTGTTTTTCATGGAACGTTGTTGATAATTTCCTGGATAAGGTGTCCGAGAGATTCGTAGGAAGAGCCGCCCTGAGTCAGAGCCATCCTGCTCTTCTCGCTCGCCTCTTTAACTTTCTTTCTCATCAGTTCACTCTCACCGTTACCACCATCCATCATCAGCAGCTTCCTTATCGCATTTTCGATCACCTCTGCGGAAATAACTTCGACCGCCTCCTGGCTTCGAAAATCCCTTCTGTAGTCCATCTTGATCTCCACTGCCATGCCCAGCTCCTTCACCAGATGAAATGCATTCATCTGCTGTTCCGCGTAGAGAGGCCACGTCGCCACGGGCACCCCACTCCACACACTCTCTAGCGTCGAGTTCCACCCGCAATGCGACACGAACCCTCCTACGGATGGGTGGGACAGAACCGCGATCTGCGGGGCCCACCCAATCACTTTCCCAACTCCCGAAGTTCGGTCTAGGAATCCTTCCGGGAGGACTTCCCCTGGATTCGCGTAATTGCTTGGCAACTCTATTTTCCCCTTTGGAGGAGAACGCCTCAAGGACCACAAGAATCTGTGCCCGCTGCGCTCTAGCCCGCGGGCAATCTCCTTAATTTGATCCTCGTCGAAGCTTCCCATGCTTCCGAAACATAGGAAAACAACCGACGATGCAGGCTGATCGTCGAGCCAGTTCAAAATCGTGTCCTCCTCCTGGCCGTTTTCGCCGCTTTTGAGGTTTATGATAGGCCCAACAGGATAAACAGGTGGAATGTTCTTGGCGTTGGATAAGGACTCAATCGCGAAGGGTTCCAGCTCCGTGAACGTATTAATCATAAAACCCTTTGTTTTTCTGAAGATACGAGCAAGATCCAGAAATATACTGGATCCTTCTCCCTTATCCAACACAGCAGATGGTAACACATTAGCTGGAACTGGGTTGGCATAACTCGGTACATTCAACTCCGCATCCGAGCCCTTGTACTCGGTAATATCCTGGTTTTCGTCGTCTCTAAGTTGTTGGAGGTGGAACATGAGGCCAAGAATGGCCGCACCACAAGTGAAAAACACATACGAGGGGACCCCGAGCTCGGTAGCCACATCAATCATCGACACGCAAAACATGTCCACAACAAACCCCGCAAGCCGGGTCGAACCGGAGTTTATGATCTCGGAGGCTATGGTTTTGACGCGTGGGATGTGATCGTTGATTAAGGTGAGGAATGCGCCGGGGGATTTGGATATGGGCTTGGACTTATTGGACTCCTCATCGTAGGGGAGGTCGATGTAACGTAGGCGAGGGTTGGAGTATTGGGGTGCCACGGAATTGGCAAACGAATCGAGAGGTAACTTAATGAGGAGGATAGTAACGGAGAGACGTTGGTCTCGGTCGACGAGGAGCTTTGCGGCCTCGACGGCCGATAGGAGGTGGCCGACGCCGGGGGAAGGGATGAAAACGAGCTCAGCATTTTCCATCTTGAGTAGAATTAAAATTCTTTCAATTTGAGCAATACTATATTCTTGGTGTGTACAACTCCTAGTCAACTGGGGATGTACGTTGCTTAATTTGCTACACTTTCTAAGTCCGTGGATTTCTACTTTATATAGTGAGTATTAGAATATACTTTGGATGTCAAGAATCATCATATATGAAGTACTATGATGTCATGGCTTTGGTGGCTGTTGAAAACTGCAACCCAAACTTGTGGCCCCGGCAAATGTGCCAATCCATTTTTCATGTCAGATCTAGTCCAATTATTGTTAACCATTCATTCACGTTTGTACCATTAGTCCACCATAGAATTTTCGGACTTTTAATTTGCTTTGAAGTTGGTCATAATTATATTTGCAATAAACGTCCATAAACTTGTTAATCAGAGCAAATTTCGATCTGAGACTCTTCCCATCGAATTGGGATTTTCTGTCCGATCAGTTAGTTTGTATGTATAACTCCTGAACTTAATTTTAGGTAGAAGGTGTTCGGGAGCATCGGCAAACCGCTTGGACATTCGGTGGGTTTTGCAGCTAATTTGGGAATTTTACGACTCGTCCCGGATTTGGAATCTTTTAAATATAAGAAACAAGGACTTCATCGGTTCTTCATAAAGAATACAAAATAAAATAAAGGCAAAATGTATTAAGTAGGGATTGTGTCTTTCCTACTCATTTCTTCCCTTTGTCCCGTACGGAGAATTTATTTTACTAGGCATCAAATTATTAAAATCTCCTCTTAGATGGACTTTATTTTTCTTTTCGTTTCAATTTAATTAACCCCATTCATTCGTACAATATTTAAGAAAAGTAAATTGTATGAACATAATCGAATGAAAAATGAGTTCAATTGAAATTTGCTAATATAAATCACTTGTTCCATTTTCAAATAGAAAAATAAAAAATTATTTTAAAACATTCCAAAATAAAATAATAAAAAATTAAAATAAAGCGAATGAAATAATTAATACATATTAAATCAGGGTTAGGGATGAAAAAGAGCTATGTGTTTTCCATCTTAATTACAATATATAACAGATAACGATCCATCTGACAGAATGCCGGCAACATGAGGGGTGGCATATGTCAACAAATGTAACTGTGTTTATAGATTTAAGGGAATCGAGTGTAATAGATTGATAGTACAAGGATAGCGGGTGTTGATATTGTTGGTAGTTTCCGTCATATACAGAGTTAAATATTTTCTATGAATTTCCATGTATAATAAAACAGATTTCTTGAGTTGTGGTTCATGATCATATTTGTAATACATTACTCCCTCAGTCTTTTTAAAAGTTTTTTCAAAATGATATAAAGCTTCTGTATAAGAGGAAGAAAGTGACGACCCCTTTATTGTGCGGACGTCCGCATTTACGAGTATTTAGTAAAATGTTATAGTTCATTGGTAAATTGTTATAGTTTAATTATCATATCATCGTAACATTACGAAACCACCATTTTTTTCACTAAATCGCCTATGTGAAAGTAATTACAATGACTTGTTATTAACAATTATCATATCATTGTTACGATGATATGATAATTGAACTATAACAATTTAGCATCGTAACATTACGAAATCACCATTTTTTCACTAAATCGCCTATGTATAAGTAATTACAATGACTTATTCTTAATAATTATTATATCATTGTTACGATGATATGATAATTAAATTGGGGGATGTTGCTACTTCTATAGTATGAGTGTACTTGGAGGTCAAGCATGGGAATATAAAGTTGTCATGGATTTGGTAGCATGCAGCAGGACTGGCATGGGACATAACCACTGCAGGAGTGGGTTGGGTCGACTGAAACAGGGGTAGGCTCAGAAGGATTAGCCATTAGGAATACTCATAAAAGATAAAAAAAAAAATTCATTTTCAAATTGTTAAGTATTACAAAAGGTAAAGAAATCCGAGATTCGTTCGTAAAAGATTTCATTAAAATGAATTTGTCCTCTCGACGTATGTGCTTTGAGGAAATCTGAACAATTATTTTTCAAAACACAATAGAGACGTAAATTTTCCTTTAGCACAAAAGAGATTCACTTACAAACTAGAACTGAAAAGCAAAGAACATCAGGGTAACCAAAACCGAGAGAGATAGAGCCAAAGTTTTTATGTTTGTGCGTCCTTCCAATAGCTAGACACTACTCATATAATAATTGATTAATGTGCTGAAATGTATTTAGTAATATCAAAGGTTTATTCATGAATGTGTTTAGTTCATGTATCTCATAGTGCATGAATCTATGTTCTAATATGCTCCTAAACCTAGTATAAATAGGCATGTCATGTATGCTGAAAATATGTGAGTTGAGAAATACAAATCATTGTCTCCTCTCTATCTTCTATACAAAAATTCTGCACTCTTATCTGGGGCGGACTTAAGAAGGGGCACATGGGGCATGTGCCCCCACTGAATTGTTTTTTTAACGAGTATATTACGTATTAGTCCAGCAACACTCCAGTCTGGTTACTCCTTGGCTTCTTCTGGTACTTCTCCTTCAGCTTCTCCATGGCGATTTTCTTTCCATAATTCCATTCCCGAGCTCCGAGCATTTTAGGGCAAACCTCAAAAAACCAATTTGGGCAAATTGTGTGAGGGCACTTAGGCAAGATCATGACTGAATTTGGGTGTTAAGTTCAGTCAACAAACTGCTGCAAGCAAGCCAAGGTATGGTTTCGCTATGCATCTTATTGTGTCTTTTGTTGGGTACTGTTGTTAATGTTGGGTCCTGTTGTTATTTCTTGCAACTTGATTTGAAATTTTTTGGTCAATTTCTTGGAGTTTTGAACTTTGTTAGTTGGAAACTGTTGGAACTTCGTTTTGTTAAAGCATGTATATATTGTTTTGATTTGAGTTTAGTAATTGCAATTTATTAGCTTGCTATGGTACTTGTCAACAAATTATAAAATAACCACTGTAATTGTGATGTTTTGGAAAAAAACAAGTTCTTCATCGTTTTATTTGATTATTTCATGTCAAAATCTATCTTGAGATGAAAGTTATTTACATTTTAGTCTTTCTATTTGAATTTTTTCATTACGTGTTAATAAACCGGGAAAAAAAATTCGGGGGCGCTGCCCCAAACCCCCGTCATACTTCACAGACCTCATGCCCCCACTCGTGTGAATCTTTAGGTCCGCCACTGAGTCTCCTATCCTCCCTCAACACACTTCTCAAAAACCATGCGATCCTAACAAGTGGTATCAGAGCCATATTGTTTTGGAGTAAGGATTGAAGATGACCAACTCAAGTGACACCACTAGAAAATACCAGTTTAGCTATGAAGGATATTTGCGACGGAATTGATGCGTCGCTAATATGATAGGCGACGTCGCTAAATGATCAAAAGTCAATTAAGTAAAAAGTTTACTAAATATAGCGACGGACTCTGTCGCTACCTATATAATGAGTCGTCGCAGAATTTATGCTCCGTCGCTAAACTCGCGCCAGAAGTTGGCAGAAAATTGGCTCCAGAGTTAGCGACGAACTCCGTCGCCATAATAGGTAGACGTCGTCGCTGGGTTTTTTTAGTATAGCGACGGATTCCTTCGCTATATCTAGTTCAATTTTTAATTAATGGCCTTTGACTTATTAGCGACGCCACCAGCCTCAATAGCGACGGTTTCCATCGCTATATTGGAGTATATAAAGCCAGGCACTCGTCTCCTTCCGGTTAACGTCTCATTTCCCCCAAATCCATTCAAATATTCCCCCCGTCTCCCAAAACCCTAGCCGCCGCACTCGTCTCCTTCTCTCCAGCGATCTCCCTCTCTCACACTCGTTCTCTCACCGGTGGTCTCCCTCTCTCAATCTCTCGCCTCTCTCCGACAGTTTTCAGGTAAGCCCACGAGCCCATCAAATTTTTTGATTATTATATGTAATATTAAAATTTGTTGTGATATTATCTGATTTTGGTTTGTAACTTTGGTGAATTTATATGCATTTCTGTTAATTTAAATAATTTCTTGTGAATTTAAGTGAAATATTGTGTATTTTTCATAATTTATAAACTATTTAAATTGAAAAAATAGATTTAATAGACTACCTAAATAATATAATAAAACAGAAAATTGTGATAAAAAAAAAATAAGAAAAAATTAAAAATCAGATTTAATAAACTGAATTATTAAACAGAAATGATAAACTGAATTATTAAATATTATATCTTAATAAAATTAATTAAATATGATTATAAAAAATTGAAATAATAAACTAAATTATTAAATATTAGATTTTAATAAACTGAATTAAACTATGAATAAACTGAATTAAAATATGAATTAAAATAGGAAGATTTGTTTTGAAGCTAGATTTTTTTACATCTTTTTGTAAAACATCTTTAGCAGCCTTACAATCAACACGAAGTAAAAATTTTTGATTTAAAAGATCTGATTGAAATTTTGAAATGCATAAGACAATTGCTAAAATTTCTTTTTTAATTGCCTTATAATGTATTTATAAGGCAGATAATGAATTAATAAACTGAATTATTAAATATTAAAATATGAATAAACTAAATTTAAATAATAAAATGAATTAAAATATTATAATAAAAAACATAATCAATAAAAAATAGAGTTAGTTAAAAAAATAAAATTAATAAAAAACGAAAATAGTTAAAAAAAACTTAATGAAATCCTTATTAGTTACTTAAAATTGAATTAACATAAATAAAATTAAAAGAGAAAGAATTGATTAAAAAATTAAATTAAAACATAATTAATCGAGGATTTGGTGATTTTATTAGGCTTTATTGATTGATGATTTAGAAAATGATATTTAGGATAAAAATTTAGGATTATAAATGTAATTAGGATTTGGGTTTATAAATTCGATTATAATTTGAGTTTATGAAGTGAATTAGGATTTAGGTTTATGAATTAGATTAAGATTTGGATTTATGAATTCGATTAGCATTTAGGTTTATGAATTCGATTAGGGTTTGGATATACGAATTTGATAAAGGTTTATAAATATATAATTGTTTGTTAGAATTTTATGTGTGAGCGGTGCCTAGTAAGAACATAGGCGTAGTATGCTCTTTACTTGTTAGGAATTTGAGGATAGTGGTCCACGTTTGGCATAGAGGTCCCCATTATCTGTTGATGCATGCTAGGCTTTTTTTGTGTGGACGGTGCCTAGCCTGAACATAGGTGTAGCACGCCCTTTATTTGTTAGAAAATTGGGGACAGTGGCCCACGTTTGGCGTAGAGGTCCTCGGGTGGTGCTGACTGTATATGTATGGCTAAGCATGTACGCTCCCTTTATATGTTTCATGTTGGGTTATTATTGCTATACATGTGAATATACGATATAAATATTTTTCATTTTCTTTTCGTGTTTTCGATAGATTGAAATATTGAGGATAAGTCAGTGTTTATAGGAACTGCTGCTCAAAAGTTTTTAAAATAAGGGGTTAAAGTATAATTTAGTTAAATTTAGGAGGCTAAAGTATAAAAATTTCAAACTTTTGGTATTAAAGTGTCAATTATTAAACACTAGGGATAATAGTGTAACTAAAATTCAGCTTATAAAGGTATCATCATTATGCGATACTTGTAAATATATTAATTAAAGAGAATAGTTGAGAAAGCTTAGAAACTCGTTTGATTGAGCATAAACATGTTGTACAACTATGGACATGCTTGTGATCTTTCGAATCATTTTAGAATCCAACCCTTATCATCCGATGGTACAATATTGTACCGTTGTATTATATTTTTTCTTAGCATACTTATTCATGCTGAGATTATACTCCTCAATGTACTGTTGCGTGCGGTACATACTCTGTATTAAGTTGCAATTGCAACTTAGAGAATGCTTAGAAACTCGTTCAAGGCCATTAGAGCATACATGTCGTACAACGTACAACCTATATGGTTATACGACATGTACTATTTGGTTCTTGAATTTTCAATTTGACAGTTTAAAAATATACACCGAATGTGTGTATGCATTGTGAATGTCTTTTCTTTTATGGATGCTAGTTTACTTGATGTTGATGATATTTTGGCGGTTCTTCCTTTTGTTCTCCGAATGCATACTAGATGTGGGTTTATTCAACCCTGTCTATGTCGTGTATTTGGAGAAACATGGGGAGGTGCTGCTAAAATTTCATCAGCAACAAGTAAACTAGCATGTGTAAAAGACAAGGCATTCACGATGCATATGTGCCAGTGCATTTTCGAATGAGATTGAAGTCATTCAACCTTATCATCTGTAACACATTATCATCTTTCACGCAATAATATTCTATAGAGATTAAGGTAATTACTAAGTAGACTAGTGAAATATGCGAATATTAACTATTGCCAGTATTAATGTAGGATGGATGATCGTAGTTGGATGGATAGCCGTAGGTTGCCTGGGAATCGAGGTATTACAGAAGAGTTTGTAAGAGGTGTGAAACAGTTTATCACTGTTGCTCAAAGTTTTCCGAACTACATGCAAGAATCTCTCATCAAGTGTCCATGCATCAAATGTAAAAACCGAATATACTTGAATAGTGAAATTCCATTCAGCTGCATTTGTATAGTAGTGGATTTGTTGAGGGCTACAAAAAGTGGACAGCTCAAGGTGAGAGAACAGTAGCTCCTTCCATAGAGACTATGCAAGTGGTTTCGAGTGATGTAGATGAAGTTCTGATAACAGAAGAAGCAGCCGATCAGGAAATGGATAATATGGTAATGGATTTCGCGGGCCCTGATCATGTGTGGGGAGAGTCGGATCAGGAAGAACAACCCAATGCTGCAGCCCAAAAATTAATAGATCTAATGATGTCCGCGAAAGAGTCGTTGTATCCGAATGCCAAGCAAACAATTCTAGAGACTGTATCTGAGTGGTTGAACATCAAGTCCAATCACAACATGAGTCATGCTACAAGGATTGCATGGAAGCTGCGAAACACATGTTACCTGGATGCTAAAGGCTATTCACAACAGCCCGGAGTTGATTTCAATGAAACATTTGCATCGGTAGCGAGACTTGATACAATTCGAGCTCTTATTTCTATAGAAGCTCAAAAGTCATGGAAATTGTATCAGTTGGATGTGAAATCAGCATTTCTAAATGGAGAATTGGAGGAAGAAATCTATGTGGAGCAGCCACAAGGTTTCATCCAAGAAGGCGAAGAGAACAAGATGTACAAGTTGAAGAAAGCATTGCATGGATTGAAGCAAGCACCTCGTGCTTGGTAAAGCAACATTGACACTTATTTTGCTCAGAAAGGGTTTGAAATTAGCAAAAGTGAACCAACCTTGTACGTGAAAACTCAAGGTAACTCTATTCTCATTGTTGCTCTTTATGTCGATGATTTGCTTTACACCGGTAATGATGAGAAAATGATTCTCGAGTTCAAGAAGGACATGATGAAGAGATATGAGATAAATGATATGGGCTTACTATATCATTTTCTTGGCATGGAGATTAATCAAAATGAAGATGGTGTGTTTGTTTGACAAAAGAAATATGCTGAAAATATTTTGGCAAAATTTGGGATGGATGATTGCAATCCTACTGCAACTCCTTTCCTTGTGAATGAGAAGTTGTTGAAAAATGATGGTGCAAAGAAAGTTGATGCCACTCTTTACAGAAGTTTGGTTGGAAATTTGTTGTACCTAACAGCTACAAGGCCTGATATAATGTTTGCTGCAAGTTTGTTGTCGAGATTTATGAATGAGCCGAGTCAGAATCATTTTGGGGCAGCAAAAAGAGTGCTGAGATATATTAGAGGTACTACAAATTTTGGCATCAAGTATGAGAAGAATTCATGTTTCGAATTGCATGGCTATTGTGATAGTGATTGGGGAGGTTGTGTAGATGATATGAAGAGCACCTCCGGCTATGCATTTTCTCTTGGTACGAGCATGTTTTCTTGGTCCTCAAAGAAGAAACAATCTGTTGCTCAATCTACTGCAGAAGCTGAATATGTTTCAGCTGCTATAGCTAATTCTCAAGCCATATGGCTACGAAGAATTTTGGAAGATATTGGGGAGATTCAAAAGAAGACTACTACAGTCTTGTGACAACAAATCCGCAATAACAATGGCTAAAAATCCAGTTTATCACAGTCGCACTCGTCATATTGAGATCAAACATCATTTCATTTGTGAAGCTATCGAAGAAGGTGAGATCGAGCTCAGCTATTGCAAGAGTGAAGAGCAAGTTGCAGACAATTTCACAAAGGCTCTTCCCAAAGAAAAATTTCAGCAGTTAAGGGAGCTTCTTGGGGTTGTGACAACACATTAAGGGGGAGTATGTTGATTTATAATGTGCTGAAATGTATCTAGGAATATCAAAAGTTTATTCATGAATGTGTTTAGTTCATGTATTAGCCTAGTTCATGTATCTCATAGTGCATGAATCTATGTTTTAGGAATATCAAAAGTTTATTCATAAATGTGTTTACGCCATATCCAAGCTTTTTTCACTGAAATATGAGAACATAGAAACCGAAAAAGGAAAGAATTAATGAGTTAAATTAATAAGTGTGAGGTGTTGGTCAATAATTTGATGAAAGTGAATATGGATTTCAATGATTGTAGAAGTAAATATAATGAAAGTGATAATCCTGATTGAATTTAAAAGATGATCCTGATTGAAATTCTGATCTTGGGAAGAAAGGGGGACCATGGGAAGAAGCCGTTGAAGTTGCACAAATTTTTCGGTCAATCTGATCGAGCACGGTGACGATGAAGGGAAGCACATGGCGGCGAAAAAACCTGCAAAACACAAACACTATCACTCAGGGGGTGTTCCTCCTAAACAGCTCAGGTGTGAGAGTAAGCTTCAAGTCTGGAGAGAACAAAAGCATATTCACTTGCTGGTTTGAGAGCAAAATAGTGCGTATGTGTCTACGGGGTAAGGCTCTTTATATTGTGTCTGAGGACTCCTAATCTTTGCATGAGAAGGATTGAGGTTGCCCTAGGAAACTTCTTGATTTACTGGAAGTCAATATCGTCAAGGATTCTGTTCATACTCAAATAATGTAACTCGAATAAGAGTTATGATAGAAAACGATATCCTAGCGAAATAATGCATTAATGGAGGATATTCTCCTATATTGACACGGACTCTCAAGCAAGAGGGTTCGCCTAGTGTCGAGGAGCTTTTCTAAGTGAGGAAGATTTTCTTCGTGCTCGATCATCTCTCTTCTCACACAGAGCCATGCTTACTGGTGAGGAGGCAATTCCTCCTAGATATTTCTCTAAGTATAGAATTGAGCAATAATAAGAGGTTTACTCTTTGGTTGCCGAGGGGTTATGCTCGCCTAGTGAGCATCTATATTGGTCATTGGTATTTCGTGCTTGCCTCGCTGGCACCTATCTCACTCGCGCATGGGGAGGCTTACTGTGAGATACCCCCCGATCGATTCCGTCGTGCGACGAGAATTTCGGTACATGCGCACGCGCGCGCGGGTTTTTCTCATTCGTGACCGCTCAACACTTGTGTGTGAGTTTGAGAGTCGCCACCTCCGTTTATATTATAGACTTCGGAAGCACAAGACTTTTTTGTAAATGTAAGAGATTGTAGGTCCGGGGGCTAGGTTACGAATTGGGAAGGGGTTAGACACCCAATTCGCC
>JAOWAN010069395.1:0-11485 GCA_028566635.1 Lobelia cardinalis
TCCTATTTGAGAATAGGACAATTGATTTACATCCACAAATTTCATTTGGACCCACTTTTCAATTCATCATGTCCACACAATTTACTTTTTTTAAACATTGTGCAAAAGTAAAGTGGACAATAAAAACGAAACGGAGGAGTAAAACCTGAAATAAATTTGAGAAGCGCCTAGGAAATTGAACAGTAACTTAGTATGAAACAGCTGGAAGGCAAAGTAATTAGTGACGTGTCGACCTGTGAATGGATACACCCAATTCCTTTGAGAGACCAGGTGAGCAGGTTACAGACTGAACCACTGCCATAACTTCTACAAAAGACTTTGCCCATATTGAACACGTTCGGTGAGAAGTGAGAACACTCAGCACACCTTATTACCCAACGGCAAATCTGTTCGTTCTACGAAGATTAAATACTGGCTTTTTACTACAAATAATTGTCCCATTTATACTTGTTTAAGTGTATAAAATATTTTTTTAAAATTACTCTCTCGGTTCCGTAACAGATGACTTTTTAAATTTGTGCACACTTATTAAGGAGCAATACATATTGACAAATTTACCCTTATTAAATAATATTTTTTTATTAATGATAAAAGAGATAAATATAATTAATGGTCATGGATAGTTGAGAGAATAAGAAGGTAAATTAGGAAAATAGAAACTAAAAAAAGCCTAAAAATCCTAAAAGATCAACTATTATGGGACAAGTTTTAAATTTTAAAAGGTCATCTATTACGGAACGGAGGTAGTAACAAAATTTTACTCATTTTATTATTTTTTAAGTGACGTAAAGTTATCACATAAAAAGAAAAAACTAAAAATTTTAAAAGGAAATGGAGGGACTAATATTTCAAAAATATTACATTTATATCATGGTTGAAAAATATAAATTTGATAAGACACAACAGAAAGTGTTGAGAGAGAGAAAGAGAGAGAGAAGAAAGCGAGAAAAATATTTCTCTTGAATAGTTAACTACCAATGTATACTTACATCCCTTATATACTAGCCACACTATTAGAGTGTTACACATACAACTCTCAGTAGTACAGATTTATATCAATTGAGTCCTACACAGACTATCATTATAGAATAAACCCACTAACACTTTCTATCCTTGAGAATCTTCTTGGGCTGCACATGAGTCCAACGGTATCTCACTCGTGTCATCCTTAATATCCTCCCTCAAACTGAAAGTTGTGAAAATATTCAAAACTCCCAGTTTGGACAAAAGAAATGTAAACTGAGCTGAAGAAAGTGCCTTGGTTAATTAGCAAGTCTGCCAATTGATTAGAAGAGGAGACAAAAACAGTAGAGACGACACCTTATTTAAGTCACTACTAGAAAACATTAAAATAGAGACTAAAAATATAGTAACCGACATTATTAGTTTTTAATAGGGACCAACTTATTAAATAGTGACTGACTAGTTGGTCTCTCTTAATGTTGGTCCCTAAAATTTGTGCTGCGACTAACTTAAGGAACAGCCACCAACTCGGTCGCTATTTGGGACCAACTTAGGCTATTTCTTAGTGTATATTAATCTGCCCAAAAAAAAATCAGTAGCAATCGAGCCTTCTTCCCCCAATTTCTCCCGCTCGAACCCTAAATCCCCCAATTCCTTCGACGACAGACAACCCTAACCCCCAATGTGCAGCCCCCGATCGGTTCCTCCTCTGGCGCCGTGCAGCCCCCGATCTGTTCCGCCTCCGGCCCCGTTCTCTCTCCGTTCCTCACTGTTCCCATTGATAAGTTTCTCTCTATCTCTCTCTATCTATCTCCCATACACACACAGAACACACGCACACACACCGTCTTCAACATCTCTCTGTCTCCCATTTCAGTGGACAAACTCCAGCGATCTCTTTCTCTCTCAATCCACGACTGTCTCATTCTCTCTCAGACCAGGTAACTTGTGACTCTGTTCATCTCCCTCGTCTCCTACATTCCAATTTTACATCATTTTTCAATTTGTATGTTTTTGTGTTGATTTTTCTGTATTATTTGTTATTTATAAAGTGAGTGTATGCTTGTTTTATGATTTTTATATAATTTTCATTAATTATCTGTTGTTAACTGAATTCTTTAATATTTTTGTTTGATTATTATTTAAAATTTAAAATTTATTATGTTATAAATTGTTATTATGAACTGTTATTTGCAATTAAAATTATATTAAAGTGTAATATTAAACTGTTATTAATAAAATAAATCATACAATCTGTTAATTAATTCATATTATATTTGAAATGAACTCGAAACATGGGAGTAGGTGTCTAAGAGTAACTTATACATTATGCGGATACAATCAGTTGCTCAATTACTTGGCTTTAAGCTAGTACTTGGCAATTTTCACTTTCAATTGTCATTGTACTTGGATTTTACATAGCACTTGAAGCTTCTGATATGTGCTTTTCGTATGGCAGAAATATTATAAGGGCTGGATCAGAAGTTCGATTTGTTTTGTTTTTTAAAAAGTCTTGTTTTCTTTCTGAAGGATTTTCAAATTAGTTTATACTAAAGAAAATGGAAGTAGCATATCATATTAAACTTGGTTAATACGTGTGCTCCTTATATATGAGTGTCAATTTTACTGTAATAAAAGTGCAACATAAGACCTTGTTAATTCTTATTTGAAATATATTTATCATGCTTTAAGTTTAATACTTTAATTATTATAAAGAAAGTACATGGAATTAATAATACGTTAATTTAACGAAAGGCCTCTTTACCATTCTATATAAATAGGTTTTTTTTTTTTCTTTGCTAAGGGGTTGTGTAGCATATGAGAGATAACAGAGTATATAAATTGATAGTAATTTCATGCTACTAGTATATCACTATATGTCTACATGCATATATGGAAAAATAAATCCTCTGGTTAGATTTGCAGTACATGCATTTAGGAAATGTATTCCATTAACTTTTTGGAGATACGACCCCTTATTCCATTAACTGATATTCAAAGATGATGATGGAAGGAAAGAATTCAGATTCAGACCGTTAAAATTAGACTCTCGCTCGAGCCCTTGCATTGTCTGTAGATTGCTATTGATAAATTGTGATGTTTCCAACTTAACTAGTTGTAACAGACTGTTTATCATGAGTCCTTATTCTTATTGAGGGAAACTAAAGAATACAAGATTCCTGCTGATTCCCAGTATATATACAAGGCTGAGAAAGCTAAAGAATAAAAGATCATAACAGTTGCCTATGAGCATTAATTGGAATGAACTTAATTAATTCATAAGAAAATTTATGCGCATTTTGTAACAGAGTGATTTAATCTTAATCAAATGAAAACATGCCTTTGTACATTTTCATTATCGTTCTCCTCTATTTTTTGAACATCATATGTAATTAAGTATAGGTTTTCATATTTAGTAAAACTTGCTTTTGTACTAGATCATTTTTTTCAATTGTTTTATTTTGTTCTTTTTGTTTGCAGAAACTGATCATTTACAATACAAATTCTCTGTATGTCCTATTGGATCTTGAACTGGAACCAGTCAGTTAATAGCTGATGTGCCTGCAGGAAATCCAAGGGTAACTCCTGAAGTTACAGGGATATATGTTTGCTTATTGGCTAGGATTATGGCTAGCTGCAAATTTACTTTTCTCAGATCTAGGATCTCATGTTAGCAAAATTAATTCTAGCATTATATGATCTTCCCTATTGTTTATGTTGATGTTTCTGAATATTTGTGGCAGCTATCAATGTGGCATTGCAGTGACCAGCTTCGAGCTCGTGCAGTTGAACTTCTTAGGTCTTCAAAGAGAGATACAAAACATTATACATTGGTACGTCAGGCCATAATTTGGTTTCATCTTATGTTTTGGAAGTGGGATAATTTTTAAATAACTTAAATCCTTTTCTTTTATATGTTTTGAACTCTTGGTTGGAGAGGAAAGAATGAGTTTGCACCGAATGGAGGGTGTCATGACTGATCATGCCTATCTCATGCATTTAGCCTTCTTTTTTTTTTTATCCCTGTTTCCTGGTTAATGTTTGTTATTTCTCAAATTTTGTTTGGTTGCACAGTTTCTAAAGAAACATTGAGACATGTGATTCAATTTTGTTACATATTTTGCTAGTTTACATTAAGCCTTCACATAAAATGTTAGTCATTCTCATGTTCTAGTTTAAATAGTTGGTCAGAAAATATAGTTATTTTGAAAATTTGTTTGTGAAATCTGCTGAAATTTTGCAAGAAGGAATGGTATGCTTGATTTTGTTCTTTTAGGTTTTTTGTTTTTGCCCGTAGGAATTTCTGTGTATGGATTTTGAGTAGTCCTTAGTGAGGGAGATGTGAGTGATTTTGTTGGAGTGAAAGGATGGGATGGCTGGAGTTGCATTCTGTAACTCAATGGATAAATTTGTTGAAATATTCTATTTAATTTTCAAAAAAGTTAATTTTTTAAATTGAAATTTAATGTCTGAATTTAATATCCTATTTATCCTTTCCATGAATGCTAATTTTGACAGGTTATCAAAAGAGGATATGGGGAGAACGCCGAGAAACACTAAGATGAAGCCGTTGAATTATTCATCATACATAGGGTTGCAAGTTGAATTTTTGGGACGTAGATGAGAAGCCAACAAAGATGATTAGGTGTTTTATTTTGTTTTTGACACTAAGACTAGGGATTTAAATTATTAGTTTGTATATATAAACATCTTTGTATAATAGTGTTTCTTTAATACTAATAAATTTATTGTATTTGTTACAATTTTTATTATTAATTAATTAATTGATTTTAATATTAATTGATTTTAATAATAATTAATATTACTTTATTATTAATAGTAATTAATCAATATTTATTGTATTTAAATAGCAAAAAACGTAAATTAATATTATTAATTTGTTTTTAAAAAAAGATTTAAAAATAAATAGCCACTGACATATAGGGACCAACTTGGTCGCTAATAGAAACTGACAAATAGGGACCAACTTTGTCAGTCACAAATAGGGACTAACTTAAAGTTGGTCGCTAATAGAGACCAACAAAAAGTTGGTCGCTGATAGCGACTGACGGTCCGAGTTGGTCGCTGTTTGGTAAGTTGGTCGCTATTAGGTACCACTGGATAGAGACCAACTTTTAGGGACCAAGTTGGTCGCTGTGCAAAAAGTTGGTCCCTATTTATTGAATTAGGGACCAACTTGTCAGTCTCTATTTTAATGTTTTCTAGTAGTGAGTTTGTCCCTGACCAAGTGGTTGTCAATGTCAATATGTTTGGTTCTCTCATGAAAAACAAGATTAGATGCAATATGGAGAGAAGACTGATTATCGGTGGAGAGGAACATGAGATAACTGAGCAATGCCATAATCTTTAAGAATAGCTATCAACCAAGTGATCTCATAACAAGCATTGGCCATTGATCGATATTTTGCCTCTGCAGAAGATCTAGAGACAATAGTCTGCTTCTTAGTTTTCCAAGAGATCGGGAAATTTCCCAGTAGAACACAATAATCACTTAAAGACCTCCTTGTTGTAGAACAACTGACCCAGTCTGCATCACAAAAGGCTGAGAGTTGACAATTGCTAACAGAGAAATAGAACAACCCCTGACCAACACTGTCCTTAAGGTACCTTACCAATTTCAAAGCAGCCTCATAGTGAGTAACTTTGGGAGATGCCATGAACTGACTGAGAATATGAACAGGGTAGCTAATATCTGGTCTTGTAATTGTAAGGTAAATGAGCCTTCCCACCAATCTTTTATATCTTTTAGGGTCAGAATAATCAATATCACCAACATCTGCAGCAAGCTCATGACGTTGTTCTATGGGAATTTCAGAGACTTTAGCTAAATGCAGACCAGTATCAGAGATGATATCTAAAGTGTATTTTCTCTGATGAAGAAGAATGCCAGTGGGATTTCTGGCAATCTCAATGCCCAGAAAGTATTTGAGATCTAAGACCTAAGTCTTTGATGTTGAACTGAGAATGTAGGAACTGTCTGAGAAAGGCAATATGAGTAGTGTATGAGTCTGTAATCAAGATATCATCCACATAGACAAGAACAATGGTAGAAACAGAAGCAGTATGATAGGTAAAAAGATAGAGTGATCACTCTTAGAAGCAGAAAACCCAAACTGTGTCAATGCTCTAGAGTGTTTGGAATACCACTGTCCAGGGGCTTATTTAAGACCATACAATGACTTCTTGAGCTTGCAAACAAGAGGGGCTGAAGTATCTGAAGAAGAAGAAGGATTATAACCATGTGGAAGGTCCATGTAAACTTCCTCCTCCAGAGAACCATGGAGAAAGACATTAGAAACATCCATCTGATGAATCTCCTAGTTTTTAATGGAAGCAATGGCAAGAAGAATCCTGACAGTGGTCACATTTGCTACAGGTGCAAAAGTCTCAAAATAACCCATACCTTCAACCTATGTACATCCTTTTGCCACCAATCTAGCCTTGTATTTATCCAATGTACCATCCGCAAGATATTTAAGCCTAAAAATCTATCTGCAACCTATTACCTTTTTACCAGGAGGTAACATAGTGATTTCCCAAGTATCATTTTGCTCTAATGCTTTAAGCTCAATATCTATAGCCTTACACCAATTGTGATCTTTTAGAGCTTGTTTATAAGTGGAAGGTTCAGTAGAAGAAGAGATTTTACAGATATAATTAAGCAAAATATTTGGGTGAAACATATGCATATAATCAATGAGACAAGATGAAATATTTACCTTAGAAGAAGTAGTATTGACCTGAGAAGATGATGGAGGAGAGACATGAAATGTAAAAGGTAAGACTACATAGTCCTGATACTTCTTTGGAACAGATTTATTTCTGGAAGGTCTAGGACTAACCACATGAGACGTGGAAGAAGAAGTAGAAGAAGGACTAATAGAAGATTCAGCAGAAGAATAGGAAGGAGTAGCATTAGAAGAAGAAGGAGAGGCATCAGTAGAAGAAGAGGGTGAGGTACCTGAATATATAGTCATCAACATCCATGACTGAAGAATAAATAGGTGTACAACATAGGTATGTGATAGTCATTAGTTTGAAGAGAAGTGTGAAAAGGAAAGATGTCCTCATAAAAGGTAACATCCCTACTTGTGAACACTGAGTAGGGCTGTAAATGGATTTTAAATGGACGGATTAGCCTAAATCCATATTCGATTAACTTAATTCATGACAGAATTAGATTTTATCCAACTAACCGTCATATTAGTCAAATGCCAATCCAAATTCATTCGGAGTTAGATTTCGGATTAATGGACCGGCCGAATTAATTCATCTATATTATATATATATAATTTGATCATTATAAAAATTTTATGAGAAATAAATATTTTAAATCCATCAATTTAATAAAATTCTACTCCAAATAAATTTTAAACCTAAAATTTCGAAATTAATTAAAATTAGAGAATACACTATGTAAAAGATATATTCAATTCTACTTATAAATATATTTAATATATTCGATAAAAATGTAATATATAAAATGAATATACTTAATAAATTACAATCATATCATAATTTTAATTAGGTCATATATATTCGATAAACATGTAATATATAAAATGAATGAAATAATTTAAATATTAATTTACAAAGTCTTTTAGATACAAATATTTCTTCTATAGTAAAAAGTATATATTTCTTAAATTTTATAAGAAAATTAAAATAAAATAAAATATAATAAATAATTATACGCACTCGTCCAAAATCTAATGTTCACTTTTTATTTTGGATTTTAACATACAAGTTATAACGTCACCAAATAACTATATTTTGTAAATATAAATTTTATTTAAGATCCTAAAAAAAAAATGATGAAAATAATAAAGTAAATAATTACATATTTATAAAATTTCAACAAAAATTTTAAGAAAAATAATTTAGTGGTATATAATATTATAAACATAATTTTAATTTTTTATAGTAAATAAATAGTAAATATAATATATATATTAATTAATTTAATTAGTAATTATAAACGGACGGATTGAATTTAAACGGACAGTAATTGTCCAAATCCATATACAATCCATTTAGTTATCGGTTAACTGGTTAAACGGGTAGATGGTTAATCGGAATTTTTTACTCAATTCATATCCGCTTTAAACGGACGGAGCTGTTAACGGATCGGATTAAAATCTGCTTGATTGACAGCCCTATTTACATTGGTAGTTAATTAATTCAAGAGAAATTTTTTTACGCTTTCTTCTCTCTCTCTCTCTCTCTCTCTCTCTCTCTCTCTCTCTCTCTCTCTCTCTCTCTCAATCAACACTTCTCTGCACTTGTCAATTTTCTTGATTGAATTGTGTTTTATCATGGTATCAGAGCTCCAGGTATTACAATGACAAAGGTTCAAATCCCGTTTATTCAAATTCGCCGGGTAGAAATTTTTTCAAGCTGTGTTGGCTATTGTTCTCCTTACAATTTTCACGTATACATATGAGGGGGAGTGTTTGAGCTATATAAATATAAAAGAGTGGCTTTCCCTAACATCTTAAAGTTTTAGGAAAGTTGTTCATTCTATCAAAATGTCACGATTAAATAATATTCATGTATTAATAATTTATAATATTTTGAAAATATTATACTTATATTGCTATCTAGAGCTATTAGAGCAAGGGGATTGAAGATGGAGAAAGTGTGTATCTCATAATTATCACATTGTCCTTAAAGTGATAAACACCCCCACTATTTGCTGCAAGGTTAATGACGTTCCACCTCTAGAATTAGATTTGCACACGAAGAACAACGATCGGCAATTATTGGTAGTGTTTTTTGTAAGAATAAAAGAGAGTTGTAGAGTGAGAAAGAGTAGAAATGAGTTTCTTGTAAAATCCTGAAATATTGCTGGAACCGTGTTTAATTATATAAGCCTTGACATATTCTTTTCTAATAGTAGCAACCAAAGTACGCGACTATTGAAATTTAAAAACTGCCAAAAAAATTTACTTTAGCGCTCTGGGATCGCTTTAGCGGTTCGAACCGTTATAGCTTCAGATTTTGCTATGGTGAAATTTCTCAAACGTCATGCCTTTTCATTTTCAAAAAGTAGCTGTTGTCGGACCGCTATAGCGGTATATTTTTCGCTATAGAGCTATTCACAAATTCAAAATTGTTCCAATTCTCAAATAAATTTCGCCATAGAGTTCTATAGCGTTCTGAAACGAATCAATTTGATGTTTTTTTATTTTTTTTGACATTTTTTAATCCTCAATTTAGGATATTAATCCTATTTAAAAGCGTCAACTCATTTCATGCCCTTAACATTATCATCTATTTTATAAAATTTCAACATATATTATAATTGCAAAATGTAAATTTAGCATGAAATAAGCCTAAGGCTCGGATCACAAGTCAGATATATCACAACATTTCAATATCTTAACATCAAATATATTTCATTCTTTTTCAATATCTTACTCAAATATCACCCAATATCACAAATAAATATTAAACACTTTACATCTATTACCCTCATCCATACACTCTCACAAATCAATTCAAACATTTCATATCATATTCTTTCTCCTCTCTCCTCACATTCAAATATTTCACATCACATTCTCTCTCCTCACATCACATTCAAATCTTTCACATCATGAGGGCAGTTTAGTCTCTTAGTTCATAAACTCATATCACTCATATCATCTCATATTCAAATAGTGAACAGTGCAATATCATCATATATCGCATTCCTGATCTGATCCTAAGTGTTTCGGAGACACTCATTAGCAAGATCCTTAAATATTTAGGTGTGTTTGCCTATGAAGTTTTTGACATAATGTTTGGAAAAAAAAAACGTTCACCCGTTAAGTTTCAAAAACATTTTCTCTCTCACCTACTCTTTTTACGTACCCCTATACCATATTTATATCTTATCAAATATTACATTAAATCACAAACCACTCTCTCTCTCTCTTTCTCTCTCCTTCACTATTATGTAATTTTTAAAAATTTGAAGGGTAAAATTGTAAAACTCCTATAAAATCACCACAAAACAAATACAAAATACAAACGAAAATAAAACATATTAAAAAATTTCACGTCCAGACGCACGGTTAGTTACCTTGTATGCAATTTTCAATATATGAATACATCATCTAATTAAAAACAATAAAATCTCATTTTTAAAGGTTAATTGTAAGATATTTCACTGTCACTATCTTGGAACATTTCAATTGATTTGTCACATCATGCCATCTTAATGACATGACATGATGGCAAATTATATCGAGTGCCTATGTACTATTTGCTAGGAGTACTCATAATGCAAATAAAGAATATAAATTATGTATATAATATATACATAAAGATTATAAATTAGTTATGTACATAATTTATAATTTTTATGTGTATAACGAGCACTCCTAGCAAAGAATGCCTAGGCACTCAATATACCAATTGTGCCGGGACTGAAAACTTATGAATAATGTTTCTTCCTCCTCATCTTGAAGTAAATGTTAAAAATAAATAGGTTTTGTTCTTCATTTTCAGAGGGCCAAGGTTTTTTTTTTTTTTTTTTTTTTTAAGAAAATAAAAGCACTATAACATTCCTCGGGACGTCCTCCCTGTACCAAACACAGAAAATGTATCCCCTCCTTAATTTGTCTTCCCGACGAGGAATTCGCAGCAACAAAGTATATGATACAGTCAACAGATCGAGGCTGGACTATATACGTGCAAGCCCTGCAAGTAGAGAGGATTATTATGCATATATAAGCGACAATAAACTTAAAAGATTTACGAGGAGAAAAATAAAAATCAGATATTTTCGTAAGCAATGGATTAATGCAAGTACTTGTCTCTTAAACAACCCAAAGAAAGAACATTTGTACTTTAACAGAAGAGAACTGCATTGAGCTCAAATATCAACCGGAACTAGCAGACAGGATACAAGAAAATTCAAAAAAAAAAAATATCATAAATCAGCATAAACATAAGAAACGGCCTTGTTAAATATTCACTGAATGACCAGATTTGGTATCTGATTTGTTCATTTATGCATAGCAGAAGAGGTTGCAACAGCCAAAAATGTAGATGCGCGCACACACACACAAGATGCATCCTAGTACATAGTTGAAGAGGTTGCAAGAGCCAAAAATGATACGTCAATGATTAGATCTAGAATAAAATAAGAATTCAGCAAAATTAATGGCACTCTAATCAAATTCACACTCAGAAATCATCATGAACACAAAATGTTCAGAACAATCATTCAGTCTCTTCTTATTTTCTGTATCTAGCATGTTCATACAGATGCACTGAATTCAGCCATATTGTTGCACACACACACACACAGACAGTGGATTAATCCTAGAACAAAACAGAACAGATTGAATTGCTTCAGAATTTTTAGACCAACCTTGACATCTATACTAAAGTGAAATTGTCAATGGCTTGCGAAAACAGTAAGAAAATGTTACCTCAAATGTTAGGAGCACTTCAGGTAACACTAGTCTGACAAGCAGCACACAACAGTTCGAAAAACAACTTTGTAAAA
>JAOWAN010069406.1:0-11485 GCA_028566635.1 Lobelia cardinalis
TCTTATTGGGCTATTGAGCTCACCCCTTGTGTATTCTATGTTTCCTCTCTCTTGTGTCTCTTCCAGGTGACAGGATTAAGGATGTGGAACTTTTGGGAACTTGGCGTAGCGCCTTAGGAACATTGTATACATATATTCTTTTGGTTCCTACGAGCATGTAGCTCCGTACTCATGGCGTTGTGTCATTATATATCGACTTATAGGATTTGTACATGTACGTATATGTATGCTAATAGATAGTTGTGTGTATGTATGTATGCATGTATGTATATATGTCAAGTTTTTGAAAAGGAAAAGAAAACCAAAGCAGTCTTGTATTTAAAAGTATGACATGAGATGACGTATGCACTAGGGTTTTATACTAAATCGCTTCCGCGCATCGTATAGTGTGTCATCATTGCGTCACTCCCCGAGAAACGTGACGTCACGGGACTCGGGGTGCGACATATAATGTCTTTGTTTCTGGAGAGCAGTTAGATATTACAGATGCTATTGAGTTCAAGAATGCTGAGCTCACCAGCAAAGTAGCCCGCGACCAACCTTTGATAATCGAGGTCGACATTGGTGTCCTTGGGGTGAAGAGAGTTTTGGTCGATACAGGTGCGACAAAGGATATTATGTTCTATTCATGCTTTCAGGCATTAGGTCTCGACGAGAGGAAATTGATCCCGTCGAACCTGAGCCTAGAGGGATTCACTAACCATCATGTGAATGCGATAGGAACCATAGAGCTCGAGGTAGTGCTGGGTGGCAAGAACATTGAGCGAGCTAAAATTATAAAGTTTGTCATGATCGACATTCCCTCACCTTACAACATCATCCTGGGCACTCTAGCTCAGAGTACTTTTGGCTTGGTGATATTTGTTGCTCACCAAAGAGTGAAGTTCATGACTGAAAGTGGAGTTAGTTGCGTGATTAGAAATCCAAGGTGTTACTACGACCACATCATCGAGGAAAAGAAGACTTTGAAACAAATCATCACCACCCCATCCAAAGAATATGAGCTGACTGAGAAGACAAAATCAAAAAAACACTCGTCGAGCAATCATATTCTTGAAACTGCACACAGGGCGACCAAGGGAAAAATCCCAAAAACTTTATGGGATGTATATATGCGAGCAGGGAGATTGATGAGGAAGAACCTGATGTCGAGATGAACGACCAGGCCATAGAGATCGATGAAGCCCACACTTTGGACGAGATTAGCGACCAAGTGCTGGCCATCGACCAAGCCCCTCCAACTATCTCCAAAGTCTCAGAGACAGATAGCTTGGGGGTCAGAGAGGCGACCGAGATTGCGACCCTCAAAGAAACTGAAGATCTGGTCATTAATCCAGACCATCCTCAGCAGAAAATTAAAGTCGGCCGAAAATTTGCGGGCAAAGAGCGCGAGGAAGTCATCCAAGCTCTCAAAGACAACTTGGATGTATTCGCATGGAAAGTTGAGGACATGGAGGGAATCAGCGAGGAAGTTGCAGAACTTCGATTAAGCATCATTCCAGGCTTCAAAACAGTTCGCTAGAAAGCTAGCATTTACTCCGGTGAGAAAGAGCTTGCTATTAAAGAAGAAGTAGAAAAATTTCTTAGGGCAGGCATTATCCAGGAAGTTGATTATGCGACCTGGATAGCCAATGTTGTAATGGTTTTAAAAGCTAATAAAAAATGGCGCATATGTGTTGATTATACTGATCAAAGCTTGTCCAAAAGACAATTATCCCCTCCCTCGCATAGATAAATTGGTTGATGCCATATCTGGGCACAAAATTTTGAGTCTTATAGATGCATATTCTGGTTATCACCAGATCAAGATACACCCAGCTGATCATATCCACACAAGATTTCGAGCAGCCGGAGGCATCTATTGTTATAGAATGACGCCTTTTGGTTTGAAGAATGCAGGAGCAACCTACAAAAGGATGGTCAACAAAGTTTTTGGCGACCAGATTGGCAGGAATGTAGAAGCATACATAGATGACTTGGTCATCAAGATTAACGCGAGGAATCATGCGGTTGAGTTGCTCGAAACTTTTGGCAATCTAAGGAAATACCACATGAAACTTAATCCTCGCAAGTGTGCTTTTGGAGTGACCAGTGGAAAGTTCCTCGGCTTTATGGTCAGTAAGAAGGGAATAGAGGCCAACCCTGAGAAGATACAAGCCTTAGTCGAAATGCAACCCCCCAAGAACTTAACAGAGGTCCAACAGCTCAATGGTCGCGTAACAGCTCTCAGCAGATTCATCTCCAAGTCAGCCGAGAAATGTCTTCCATTCTTCAGAGCTCTCAAGGGGGGGGAAGAACTTCGGATGGACAAAGGCGTGTGACCAAGCATTCCAAGAACTAAAGGAATACTTAGGTCGACCTCCTTTGCTCACATCCCCAAAGCCAGGCGATGTATTATACACATACCTCGCAGTACTCATCAGAGAGGAAGATCTGATCCAGCGACCTATTTACTATGTTTCCCATGCTTTGACAGATGTGGAGACAAGATACTTGGACGCAGAGAAAATAGCTCTCGCCCTAGTGGCTCACTCAGTCATTGTCTACTCCAACTTCCCTATGAAGAAGTTCCTGTTCCGACCAGATGTTTCAGGTCGCATGCTTAGATGGTCGATTGAATTGACTGAGTTCGACATCAGTTACTAGCCAAGAAAAGCCATCAAAGGCCAGGCTCTGGCGGACTTCTTGGTCGAATCATCCTTCTTTGGCACTGTAGAGAATGAGCTTGCGCCCATAGAGATAGAAGATCCCATCAAGGAGCGAGCACAAGTGTACTGGACAATGTACGTGGACGGCTCCTCAAGTGTAGCTGTGCGAGGAGCAGGAATACTCTTGCTCTCCCTATTCGAGCAAGAAAATATCGAGAAAGCAATAAGGTCTAAATTCCCTGTTTCTAATAATCAACCAGAGTGTGAAGCCTTGGTCGCAGGTTTAGACCTCACCATTACCATGATGGTTCAAGATATAGTCATCTTCTGTGACTCCTAACTCATCGTGAAGCAAATTGGGGGAGGGGGGAGTACAATAAACTTCACCCATTGCTGACCAAGTATGCTGAAATGGCTAAAAGTTTGCTCGCCAAATTCAGATACTGGGAACTGATGCAGATTGATCGGTCAAATAATATTAGAGCTGATGAGTTATCAAAATTAGCTTCAGACGAGCTGGACAAACAGAAGCTCTCTGTTATCGTTGAGTTTCTAGAGCGACCTTCCATAGAAAGGGTCGAGGTAATGGCCATAGACGAGCAGCGAGAAAAGGATTGGATTGACCTAATGACAAATTATATTGAAAGGGATATTTGGCCCTCAGATCCTAGGGAAGCCTTACTCCTAAAGAAGAGATCTAATGGCTTCACAGTAGTGGGAGGAATCCTCTATAGAAGGTCATTCACAAACTCCAATTGTGGTGACCTGGCCCTTCGACATGTGGGGACTAGACTCAAACTCCAATTGTGGTGACTTGGCCCTGACATGTGGGGACTAGACTCCAATTGGATGACTCACCAGAGCACGGGGGGGACGGGGGGCAGCGACCACTTATTGGTGGCTGTAGATCACTTCTCTAAGTGGATAAAAGCCATGCCATTGAAAAATGTGAATGAAGAGGCGACGATGAGGTTTGTCCACGACCAAATTTGGTGTCATTTTGGACTACCACGTGCTATCATCTGCGACAATGGGACTAGCTTTGTGGGGAAAAGATTCACCAAGTTCCTCAATGACAAAGGAATCCACCAATGGCCATCTTCGGTTTGCCATCCAGAAGGTAATGGACAAGCAGAAGCAGCAAATAAGTTAATAGTGTATGGGCTCAAGAAGACCTTGGTCGCAAAGAAAGCCAGATGGATCGAAGAGTTAGATCGTGTTTTATGGGCGATCAAAACCACACCCAGAGGACCAACAAAGGAAACCTCTTTTGCTCTCTGCTATGGTTCAGAAGCTATGGTCCCCATAGAGACAAATATCCCTTTAGCTCACGTGTTACACTATAATGCGCGCGAGATGAAAGGCACAGATTGAACGACCTCGACTTGCTCGAAGAAAGAAGATTAAATTAGGACTACAAATGGCCTACTACAAACAGAAGACGAAATAGTATCATGACAAGAGGGTGAATCCTCGCTCTTTCCAAGTAGGCGACCTCGTCCTCAGAAAGATTGAGTCAACCAACCATAGGCGACCTGATGGAAAATTAGGACCCAAATGGGAAGGTCCCCTCATCATCGCCAAGATTGTACGAGAAGGAACTTATAGGCTACGCGAGGTAGACGGGACTATCGTCAAAAACCCTTGGCACGCCAACCATCTTAAAAAATATTACCCTTGATAAATGGGTTAGTTTTGGTTAAGTTATTTATTTCCTCGCATCTATTATGTAAGATTCACATTTTCAATCAATAAAATTTCCAAGTTATTTCAGACATATAGTTGTTCGTTAATGCGACTTATACTTTGTCTTTTATACAAATCACAAGGGTACATGTCGACCCTGGTTTGAAAAAATAAAAAATGTTCCTTGTAAATCAGGGTCAGAGATGTTCTGGAACTTCAAAAGCATGGTCGTTCTGGACATCATGTTGGCGATCAAGACGTCGCGGGAAATCGCGCGTGACGTCGCTTCGAGAGCGAGGAGCATGCGGGACATCGCATAAGCTAAAACCTTGCACAGTGCGAAGCAGATCAGACAGTGAATCATGGAGTTCAAGCTGAGATTTGCATCTTACTCCTTAGGCTCAAGCAAGAGATATTGCATGCTTGCCTAAACTTAAGGTCGTGAGAAATATCGCACGCGACCTATAGAAAGCTAAGAGCTAAAGTACAACAAGTAAAAATGCTAAGTAGGGAATATCTACAGGCATACATGGTCAAAAGCTGCGAGAAATATTGCTCGCACAGGCTATCATTTCAAAAAGACTGTTAAAATTGTTCAAACATTCGTCATTTGGTTGCGAGGAAGCGTTGCTCGCACCATCCAAACAGTTACAAAAATTGCGAAATATCACAAGATCATTGTAGCCAAATATTACAACCCTCAAGGACAAATTGTTCATGAATTACAACTTTTTAAACTGGGGGAGGAAGCGAGGAATCTTCCACAGTAGGCTCTGGTTGGAGGGACTGAGAGGTCGCAGGCTCTTCACGCTCTTCTTGAGTAGGCTGATCTTCTTCCAAGGCCATCAGATGTCGTCTCTTCAGGGAATTTTTTTTAAGGAACCAGGTCTCTTCCACTAGTTTCTAAGCTAGTGGCCTGGGAATTTATTAATAACAGAATAAAATTATTACACAGCCTGAGGGGAACTATCAAGATACTATCTTGATATAGCCTAACCTCTGAAAAAGAAAAGACATACACAAAATGATTATACATGCTTCCTAAAATAAGCAAGACCCTATTGATCCTGAAGAAGCCTAATCTGAATATGCCTTGGAAGAGTACCAACAGTCTGCACTTCTAATCTCTGTCTGTAGTCATGGGCCTAAGCTGCCAAACCATCTACCACTCCATTAAGGTCTCTAAAAAATGCTGAATCTGATAGTCTCCCAATAGAACCAATGATAATCTAACATCATGGACACATCTCAGAGGAGGTTGTAATTCCCCTTGCATCATCTGATAAGTAATATTTGAATCAGTAGCTACCATAACAGAGGAAAGATCAAGAGCTCTACACAACTTAAGGCCATGCTGCAAGGCCAAGATTTCCCCTTTCATATTTGTACCATCACCATAAAAATAAGAGAATGCAGCCATGAAACTACCCTCTGCATTTCTTATGATCCCACCACCTGAACATAAGCCCTGTTTAGAAGAGCCATCAACATATAAAGTATAAGAATGAGAACTAGCTGGTGACCATTTCATCCATTTTCGTCTCTTTGTATTGACTTTAAGAATAGGCCAAGACAAAGATTCAAGCCAAAAACATTGGTGCAGATCAGAAGTAACTTTAGGTTTAAAAATCAACAGCATATCATTAACGGATGACCTTACTTTCCTAATAACCACCTCAGCCTGCATGTCCACCCCTTCAAAAATTGAAGCACACCTTGCTTTCCCTATTTCCCAGCAGAAATAAAACATGACAGCCATATAGGAAGCACCAGCCTGAGATTTAATAGAAGCCTTTGTCCAGATCTTGAACAAGCTAATAATGGAAAGATAAGTGCTAGGCATGTGCAGCTTTGCAGCAAAATAGTCCCAAATCTGCTTAGCCATCTCTGAAT
The DNA here is from genome assembly GCA_028566635.1 of Lobelia cardinalis. NCBI lineage: Eukaryota > Viridiplantae > Streptophyta > Magnoliopsida > Asterales > Campanulaceae > Lobelia > Lobelia cardinalis. The sequence goes on from JAOWAN010069406.1 coordinate 6,228, forward strand.
GAAGAAAGAAATGATTAGTGTCCTCCATCTGAAAATTCGTTCAGCAGCAAACACATTTAGACACTATAGAAATGTTCAATCTAATGAGATTAGAATCCACAGAAAGGCCCCTTGCAACTGCTTCCACATAAACATAGAAACCTTGGGTGGCATCCATTTCTGCCATATCTTTAAACCCCAACAAACAGAAGGACCCTTGATCCTTTGATTATGCCAATATCCTGAAGTACTAAAATTGCCAGCCTTGTCATGAATCCAAACCAATTTATCAGGGACATTAGGTTGTAAAACCACCTTCCTAACTTCATGTCTCTGAGCATCAGACAAAAGAGAGAGAACATCTTCATCTTCCACTGCATCTTTGACAGATAAAGAAGCATGGATTGGAATAGGGCCAATGATAGGATCACCTATCCATGGAGCAGTCCAGAAGGGGATTAAACCTGTACCTACCACCCAAGAACATTGAGAAGATAAAATTTGCACTAGAGGAAAAACTGCTTTCCACACATGAGAAGCCATAGGGGAGGACCTGAACACTCCTTGAGAGAAATAGTGAGCATGAACATATGAGGACCATAAGGACTTTTCCTGAAGCACTGCCCAATCTACCCTAGTCTGCATAGCCTCCCTAACATCCTGAAGGGACTTAATCCAAGGCCACCTTCCTGTTTAGGTCTACAAATCCTAAACCAACTGACCCAATGATGTCTTTTATCACCTTTGCTATCCCATAAGAATGCTGCAAAATGACTCTCCAGTCTTCTCAAGAAACCTTTTGGCAATCTTACACTAGCAAGGATATAAACTGGGATGGAAGAGAGAACAGATTGGAGTAAACAAAGCTTTCCAACTGTTGACAATAACTTTGATTTCGACCCCCTAATTCTATTAACAATCTTTTGCTCAAACTCCTCAAAATAAGCCCTCTTCACGCTGCCTTTAAAAAGAGGAATCCCCAAATACTTAAGAGGCAAGGATCCCTGATTCATACCTGACAATGACTTCACCATGCTTATGTATCTAGGAGAGCATCTGGAGGACACAAAGAAAGCACTTTTTTGAAGGTTGATTAACTGCCCAGAAGCATTCTCATACTTAGCCAACACCTTCCTCAAAGCTACCAAAGACTGCCTACTCCCATTGCAAAATAAAAGACTATCATCTGCATAGAAAAGGTGAGATAAAACCATGTTGTTCCTTCCTTGGTAGTAACTGCCAAATTCCCCATTCCTCACTGCTTTGTTCAGATTGAAAGATAACACCTCTTGAGCCAAGATAAACAGCAAAGGAGAGAGAGGGTCACCTTGTCTAACCCCTCTAGAAGACTGGAAACTACCAAAGGACTCACCATTGATTCTGATAGAGTATTGAATGCAAGTTACTAGCCTGAGAATTGCACCAAAAACTGCCCTATTGAAGCCCATAGACTGCAAGGTTTGAAGCAAGAAATCCCACTCCAATCTATCATAAGCTTTAGACATATCAAGCTTGAGAATCATATTGCCTCCCCTCAGCTTTATGTCTAAATGTTGTACCATCTCCTGAGCTATGGCTATATTTTCCTGGATGCTTCCCCCCTTCACAAAACCAGCCTGTTCAGCAGCTATCAATTTAGGCCTAATAGTAGACAACCTTGTGGCCATGATCTTGGATATCACCTTACAAGCAAAGTTACATAAGATGATTGGTCTCAAATCACTCAAGGATTCAGGATTTTTGACCTTGGGAATGAGGATAATAGAAGTGTTGGTCAGACCTTGCGAAAGAGGAATCCCATGGAAAAAGTCATGAACTGCATCCTGCAAATCATCCTTGATAATGTCCCAACACCCTTGAAAGAAATATCCAGTAAAACCATCCATCCCTAACCCCTTCACTGCATCCCAAATTTCATCCAAAGAAGGAAGACCAGCCATCATTGTCTTATCTGCAGAAGACACTTGACTAGGAAATCCTTCAAACAAAGTAGGATCAATCACATGAGGGGAAGTAGAAAACAGATTAGAAAAGTGCTCTACAGCCATATCTCCTATCATCTTAGTATCACTTGTCCATGAACCATCAGGAAGCTTGTGCTTGATCTTAGCAAATTGGCTCCTCTCCTTCATTGCAGCATGAAAGAAGGCTGTGTTCCTATCCCCATCTTCAAGCCACTTCACTCTAGAATTCTGTCTAGCTAGATCAGATTCCCAACCTAACAATTGATGAATATTATGATTACAATCAAGAAGATTCTGATAAATAGCATCATCCCATTGAACTTGCAAAGCATACTCCAATCTCAAAACCTCATCTTGACACTTCCCTATATTCATTTAGACATCTCCAAAGACCTCCCAATTCCATTTCTTCAAATCATAGCCCAAGGATTTCAATTTGTTCTGCAAAACCACTAGATTATCAATCCCAATAGTGTGTCTATTCCATCTAGTCGTGACATAAGAATGGAAATCCACATGATCCAGCCACATCCTTTGAAATTTGAAAGTGCTTTTAGGCCTAGAAGACTCAAAAAAATGCAGCAAGAGAGGCACATGATCTGAAGTTGTTCTAGCCAAATGAGTCACCTTAACCTGAGGAAGCAATCTGTTATACAACCCATTAACACAAACTCTATCAATTCTCTCCCATATCCTTGATAACCCATCATGATTATTACACCAGGTATAGATACTCTCTTCAAAACCAACATCCATTAAGTCACAATCATGGAGACAAGAGAAGAATTCATCTCTGCTATTAAACTCAATACCATTACCACCAAGCTTTTCATGAGGATGCAGAACCACATTAAAATCACGTGTTACCATCCAAGGGAGTTGATATCGCACATCCAAATCAAGCAAATGTAGCCACAAATCTCTCCTTTCCTCCTTAGTACATTTGGCATAGACAAAGGTAGCCAAGCATTTAAAGTCAACCTGCTCAATGATAACTGATAAAGATTGCAAAGAAGCTTCAATAGCTGAAACATGAACGTGAGACTGCCAGAACAACCATTTATGCATATTAGTAGGATTCATATGCAAACAATTAGGAAAATGAAGCCTTCTGGCCAGCCTATCAATTTTGTGACCATCCACCTTAGGCTCAAGAATGACCAATAAAATTGGCTGATGTTGATTAACAAGAAGAGACGGATAATCCATGGATTTCTTGTTATCAATACCTCTAATGTTCAATATGATTACAGACATTGGGAAACAATTAAAGATTACCTGTAGGAGGGTCCTGATGAGCTGAAACCGTGGGATGAATACTAGAAGCAGGAGCATACTGATGTCTCAACCTCTCCAATCTATCACTAATATCATCAAGCGGAAAACCAACTGGACATGCCTCAAATGTAGAAGTTAACCTCTCAGGACTATGAGCAGGCAAAACAGTATCAATTAAAGCATCCGAAACACCCTGATCCCTCTCCAAGACGTGAGTATCAATAGCCCTTTCCTCCACTGTTTCCTTGGCAACTAAATCCCCTTTTGGGTCCGTGTCCTGCACCTCCAGGTCCATAGCTGAGAAAGGGTTAGCACTCTCTATAACATTATCTTCCCTTGGAGAGGCTACCACATCAATGATTTCCTTCTCCTGAGCAGATTTAGAATGAGAAGAGGATGCCCCCTTAGCCTTCTGTTTACTCACTTGCCTCCATTGGCCCTCTCCTCCCATGGAACCCTTGTGAGTGGTCATGTTATCTTTCCTAGGCTGAACTCTATAACTATGTTCTTGAGCAACATTCTTCCCTTCTGAGGATTCATTAGGCTGCTCCTTAGAAGCTTGATTACCCTTATCAACCCGAACATGAGATCCTTCATCCCTCCTCTTATTGCAGTTGTCATTGGAATGCCCTATAAGGGAGCATTTAGGGCAGTAAGATAGGTTACCTTCATACTTAATGGGCTGCCAATAACCTTGGACGTTATTCCTGCCTATCCAAATGCAATCCGACAATGATTGTGATATGTCCATTTCCACACAAATTCTGGCAAAGCTTGGATGAGAGAGAGTCATAGTCCTGTCATCTTCCCTCAAGAACGTTCCCAATCCAGACCCTATTCTATGGAGAACAGAAGGAGTAAAGTAGTAAAGAGGAAGGTGTTTCAACTGGATCCAAACAGGAATTCTGCAGCTATCTTTACGAAAACCGAAGTCTGGAGTCCATTAAAAGAGTCTATAATAAGTGCTATTCAACATCCTTGACTCTCTTGAAAGGGCTATAACCTTATCCTCATGAGTCTGCAAGTACACCATTACATGCCTAGGATCCAACAATCCAATTTGAAAGGCACCTCTCAACTGCCAATGATTAATAATGTGAGTTCGGATTTCTTGCAAGGTTGGCCTACTCATAGAGAATTTCATAATGAGAGTATGATCAAAACATTCAGCTATTAGTTCATCCTTATCCACAGTAATATGAATAGCTGGTCGTTTGTTCAATGACATAGGTTTTTGTGGAGCAAGTGAGACATCTTTCACAACAGGAGTTAATTTAGGGTTTAGGCAATTTGTTGGGTGTTGTTTTGCCACCATAGATGCAAAGGAAAGTTTAGGTTGGGCGGAGGGGTTTACGGTATTAGGGTTAATAGGAGTAGAGTTTGCGGGATTAGGGTTGACGGCATTTGCATGGAAAGAATTAAAAGCAGCCGTCGTACATTGAATAGGGTTAGAAGAGGTAGGGTTTGCATGCGAATTTTGAAAGGCAAGATTATGGTGGATGGGGTGTTGATGGCATGCGGTTGAAGAGATAGTAGGTAAAGGGCACCGATCTATGAAAGTGTTAGCACTCAATTGGCCTGAAATTTAGTGCTATTTCTATGAGTATTTTGAGCTATTTATACGTGATTTATGCTTGGATTAGTTAGTTTTGATCAAGTTTCAGGAATTCCATGTCAAGAAGGAGAAAGTATGAGAAATATGCACAAAACAGCCAAAAAGGGTTAAAAACTGGAAGCGCAAGGGCTAAAGTGTGAAAAGACAGAAGATTCCACGGAGCAGCAGACAGGAACCAGGACACGGCCGTGCCACTTCTGGGCACGCCCGTGCCACTTATGTACGGGATTCTGGGCTTTTCTATAATTAGGGTTTTTGTTGGGCTTTCAGTAGGGTTTTCTGGCAGTCCTATTTAAGGGGCTGTTCCAGCAGTTAGGTCATAGAACATAGGAGGCATAGAGAATAGAGAAACAATGTATTTGTAATCAAGAGATTATGAGGAACTAATCCATCTTTCTAAGGGATTGGAGGTAAACCTTAAT
>JAOWAN010069417.1:0-11482 GCA_028566635.1 Lobelia cardinalis
CTAAAAACTGGATGGGAACTAATGGAGTTGACGTCAAGGGGGTGAAGCCCAACGAAAAAAAGTATATGGGGCTCATCCCTTCAACCCGTGAACCACAGGGGGGTTCCTCCACGTTAACCCTACTTATAATTATATGTTACCACGTTAGTACAACAATGCAAGGAAATTGAATAAGAAATGAAATTGTAAAAGCAAATTTCGAAAATACTGAAAAATCTCGTAATACTTACGATTTCTTTGAATCATAAATAGAGCATAGGGGGGATTTTTGTACTTATTCCAAGGCTTTCTCTAGCTCCTTTAAATACCATATTAATTTTTTCAGCCCTCAATTAAGTCTGCAAATAATGATCAATTCTGTCATTACTTAGCAGAGTTTGGTAAAAAGTATTGAGCAAGTAGCTAACGCGCAACCGAATGGAATCGAGTCGAATCGAACAAATTCGAGCGATCGGTTGGATGCAGCAGCGAACGTGTGTAAGTAAGTCCTCGTCCTCTACAAAAGGATCAAAGACAAATGCATATAAACCATCTTCACAATTGGTTTTCTCTCAATATGAGATAATTTCCAAAATTCGCTTCAACGAACCATTTTTACAATTAATTTGAACATTTATCCATTTGATATTTTTATTCATTTGACCTCACGTGAGTAGCCCACACATTGAAATCTACATAACACTTTGGGCCAACTCAAATAAATAGTGGGACCCATAATTTTCTTGGTTCAAAGTTGGGTTTAGCATATGTTTAGTGAAGCCAAATGTTTTTTAAAGTTCAATTACATTTTGTATCAAAATGAATGTCAAAAATTAAAAATAATTAATTGTTATATTTCTTATAGATATAATTAACCCTCTTTTTAAAATATATATTTAACACTCATTTTAAAACAAGGAATAATTCGGGTGTGTTCTTGTGCCTAATTTTCCAACATGATTTTTGATTTTTAACTTTTCTCTCTCATTGGCCCCACACTTTTTCTCTCTATCTCTCTCTTACTTTTTACTTTAATCATTACAAAAACCCAAAACCAAATCAATAAAATCACTCACAAGAACACACCCTTCATGTCTTTTATTTTTAAGAAGTTAATTCAAATAAATGAAACCAACTGAATGTCTTTATATGATATGACCTCTAGCACTATCAATACCACCACATTTTGTGATCATATTGTGGTGGAGTTCCTTTAGACTCCAACTGCCCCTTTAATGAACTCTTCATAGTAAGTTCCTTTAAGAATGATCAATTTCAGAAAGATTCTAACAACACCCATCTCAAGAATTTCCACCTTTTTTTACCTTAAAAACAAAAGGTTTTATACATTTGCTGGAGAATGTCCTAACACCCCACATGAACTTTGCCTTTTTCTTTCTATATAATATGATCATGTCACTTCTCTCTTTTGGGAATGAATTCATGTGTTGAATGATCCCCAGTCGACTATTGCTTCTAGTTTTAATTAATTTATTTTTTTAATTTTTTGGCTTCATGTATATTTGTATTGGTTCATCATATTGGATTTTGTTTTTCTATTTCTTAAATTATTGGCCTTGATTCAATTATAATATATTTCTTGATTTCTTATATACAAGGAATTTGTCAATTGACACAACTCTCTTTGTTACAATTGATTCAACTATCTTAATTTAACTATCTTAAGAAAATGTATCTATCTCCTCGTGTTTTACAATTGATTTAACAGGCGTAAATTGAAGAAATATTCTCTGTACTATAAAAATATTTGAAAAAAAGATCATAAACGTGAATTTCGATCCAACTAAATAAGTGTACATGACACTTTTTAATGTCAGGAGCAAAAACATCAGATCTATTAATTTGCTTCGTCTCTTCTCTTCTTTTTCTTGTAGAGAACGGAGAAAATAAATGGATCTGACGGAGGAATTGAGTGGACTAACATTTTTATCTGCGTCATTAGTAACTGCCATGTACACTTATTTCATTTCTAAATTTATTTGCACCGAAATTAGGATGTAGGATCAATTGCGATTGATATTTTAAATACAAGGATAAAATTGAACATTTTTAAGTTTAAGAAATATTTTTAAAATATTTATAAAATACATGGATCATTTATGTGATTCGCCCATTTAATTTCCTACGAAATTTGTCGATTGACACTACCCTCTTTGTTAGAATACTTATACTCCATCTTTCGACGTGCAAAGAATTTGTCGTTCTATTTTGAGACGTTTTACTCAAAAAGTTTATTTTCAAAAATTAAATTATAAATATTTATTTTTCTTTCAATTATTTTCTTTCATATTGAAAATAATATTTTTTATTACATATTATGAAAATAAAATTATTATTTAATTATAATTAATATAAAATACAAAATGCTAAAATTATACATATGACTTTCAAACTTAATTAAACTCCTTATCCGGAGGGCAGGAGGTAACAAACTATTGCAACGTATAACCCATTCAATACCGGCGGAGACACCCTTGTAGAGGGGGGCAAAATGTGATGAGAAGCCTAGGTTCTCGGTGTATTAGGAGCGCCCAATGCACATAAATGTTATAAATTATGGAAATAATATAAATATAAAATGCACATAAACATACTAATGGTATAACTTATGTGCATTTTATATTTATGTTATGTGCATAATTTATAGTGTGCGCTCGGTATACCAACTGACACGAAATTTTTAGTCAAATTATATTAAGTTAACAAGACTTTTGTGCAATTTTTTTTATAACTCTTTTATTGATCTGAAATTATTCTTATATTAATAGGTCAGTTGATCCCGTTAAAATTTGTAATACTAACATTTCTACATTGTCTTCCACTGTACTAATTTAGTATCAAATTATTTTTGTACTTTTAAATCGCTTGTGATAGAACATTGACCTAAATGTGGTACTAGGTAAGGGTCAGTGGGCGGACGATATAGTGAATCAAATATTCAAACTCAGGTAATGGCTCGATCTTGACGAGAACGTCAAGAATTTGGGTGAATGAGTATATATGTAATATTCCACATTTTTTCGTCGAAGTGATAAGAGAATTTCGTATGAATATATGTACTTCTCTACTACCCTTTTAGTATCAATTAATCATATATATGAACTCTTGAATTACGACTATCGATTAAAGACACCATGCTGGGCACCGATCTGTTTTTAAACTCGTGACGTTACTATTTTACCACTATCCAAAAAAAAAAAAAAAATTCATTATTTCTTTACTCAATATTCCTACATTATACACTTGGATGATTGGTGCATGATAATTTAATTTACTAATTATTCAAAAGTATATTGGGGAGAAATGAAGGAGAAGAATAGAGCAATCGATAGGCATAGCCCGAAAAACAATATCGAGAGTGGATCAGCCATCTATGAAAATCATGTCGGTGGGGGATTTACATTTACAAACAAAATCTTGACCCTCTATCTTGATCTTCGGCATGCATTTTGTAGTATACATTATAACACTTTTATTCACCAAAATTAATTATGTTCAATTAGGATATTTAAATTAAAACGGAAAAGTAATTATTATTAGAAATTTGAGATACATTAATAAATGTGCATTATTAAATTATTATTTTTTAATATTATCGTATGTTAATTTTTGGAATTAAAAATTAGGGAGGTTTTCTTTTTCATTTTTTCATTTTAAAAATAATATTTTAACAGAGGAGAATATATGCAATTTTAGATATAGGTCAAATCAGCTGTTCACTTGGCTTTTTTGGTAAAAGGCAACTTCCAAATGAAGTACAAAAATTCTATAGCTACTAGCCTACTATACTTATGGCCATGAAGAATGCACACCCAATGAGAGAGCCAGAGGGTGCATATAAAGGGCTATAAATACAGGGTTTAGTTTCTCCATCAAACTCCAACAAGAAATTTATTGTTCAAAGTTACAGAAAGAGTGCTGAAAATTTTCCTAGCTTTTGATAATATATATATATATATATAATACTAGCTAGTCATCTTAGAATTGGGCATTAATGGCGAGCATGTCTGATCCACTGGTGATAATGAGGGTAGTGGGAGATGTAGTTGACAACTTCTCAGCCACTGTGAAAATGACTGTCACTTACAACAACAAGCAGGTCTACAATGGCCATGAGCTCTTTCCTTCCTCTGTTGCATTCAAACCTAAGGTTGATGTTCATGGTGGTGACATGAGATCCTTCTTTACCCTGGTATGTTTATGTATCACCTCTCTTTTCCTACTTCCTCCGTTTTAATATCATATATTTTGGATATTAAAACGAAGGAAGTAAGTAGCTAACGTTGTTAGCAAGTTGGAGCTTCATCGTCTGCAATTCTAGTGGTCTTGCAGACTATAAAGCCCCTACTTATAGATTAAAATTTGTTCTTCGACTTGTAAATAGGTCGGATTTTGTTTCATGTGGGTTTATTTCTTGTGTGCCAGATTATTATTATTATTATTATTATTATTATTATTATTATTATTAATATTATTATTATTTATTTTTAAATATGTTTTTTTGAAGTCTACTTATTATGAATTGATGAAGCCAAATTAATTTGTAACAGATCATGACTGACCCAGACGTTCCTGGTCCTAGTGATCCTTACCTGAGGGAGCACTTGCACTGGTAAGCCACCCTGTCTAATTTTCTTTTCCCTCTTTCCATTTTAGTATACCTAGCTCCATCTTAAACGAGTATATGTAGCATAAAATATATCATAAATGATAATTAGATAGTAGTAAAATTTTAATTATTTGATTAAAATGATATGAACCATTAAATGATACTTGCACCGGTGAGCCAGTTACATTAAGATTAAGCCTGTCAATTTAGGTTAAATGGGTTGAGTTACAATAAATAGCAGATTGTAATGGGTTCAACCTATTATAACTCATTTAATTAACCAATCAACTCAATTATGTAATAAATAGGTTAAGCTAAAATTAAATTATCATTTGAATACTCTTTCGCACAAAAAAAATATTTTTCACGTAATCTAATATACAATTTTATAATTAAATGGGTTAAAACGAGTTAAGCTGTTTAGCAGATTAAAACGGATTAAAATAAATTAATGGGTAATAAATTAACAGGCCTAATTAAGATCTTAATTAGGAGAAGATATTCTTGACTTTGGTCAACTGCCAACCACTTGTTATAGAAAAAGAAGAAGCAATTATTTGAATCCATAGATGGATTGAAGAATAAAATCGTTTCGTTTCAAAATAAGTATCATTTTTTTCTTCCAAAATAAGTATCAAATTTTTTTAAATCAATATCTTTTAGTAAACTTGGTCCAATAAAATTGTAACATTCGAAAGCTACACCGAAAATACTACCAATAATGAGGTTATTTCATCGTAAAAAATGAGTGACGCTATTTATTCTTATTAAGAGCAAAAAATAGGTAAAAAAAAAAAAAAAAACTCATTTTTGAATGGAGGAGGGAGTACAAAAGATGATCATATATAGATTGTGAAGAGTATTATCTGAATTAATTAATGCAAGTTCTACTTAGGACTAAAATGACAAGTAATTAAACATCAGAAGCAAGAAAAAAAGAAAACATATAGTTAAAAAAAGAAAAAAAAAAAAAGAAAAAGAGGTGCTTAGAAGCAATAATTGCATGATGCATACACAAATGGCAAGCTATTAACTTGGAGCTTTCAACTTGATTTGACCAAACTTACAGGACAATCACAGATATTCCAGGCACTACGGACTCCTCATTTGGTAAGCCTAGCGTATCCACTTTCATCACACACACACACATGTTGTAAAAAAAAAAAAAGGAAGAGTGTGTTCTTGTGCATGACTTTCATCTATGATTTTTGATTTTTAACTTTTCTCTCTCATTGGTCCCACAGTTTTTCTCTCTATCTCTTCCTTACTTTTTACTTTAATCATTACAAAAACCCAAAACTAAATCAATAAAATCACTCACAAGAACACACTCGAAGTTAATGATATTTTGTACTACTGTACTGAATGAATGGTGGGTGGGGTGGGTGGGTGGGTGCAGGAAGAGAGGTGGTGAACTATGAAGTACCAAGGCCAAATATAGGGATACACAGGTTTGTGTTTCTGCTGTTCAAGCAGAAAGGAAGGCAAACAGTACTGAAAGTGCCAACAATGAGGGATGGATTCAAATCCAGGAAATTCGCAGAGGATAACAATCTTGGATTGCCTGTTGCTGCTGTTTTCTTCAACTGTCAAAGGGAAACTGCCGCTAGAAGGCGCTAAATTAATTAATTAATTAATTAATCACGACGTCGTACGTACCCATTTATATTTAAGTATTTAACCATATATGCACCCCCCCCAGCCATGCATGATCATGATCATCAAATTACTAATTCATTAGGACGACGACTGTATTATGTATTATAAGTTAATTAAAAGGACGGATCGAGTCGAGAAGAGACCGAACGGCCGAACGGTGGTGTGGTTCGTTTCGTATGTGGTAGAGACAATAAGTGTACGTATAGCGTACTTTCAGTAGGGGGTGTAGTCCACAGTTTCCATATACTAGGAGCTGGAGGACTACTACTACTACTACTGTTTCTCCCACCTTAGTTACCCTCTAGCTACCTGTACTAGTAACTGTAACTGTACTGTACTGTCCTTTGCTTTGCTTTCCTTTGCATGAATCATTACTGCACCACGTTATGATGTTTGCTTACTTACTTTATCACTCCTCTTCTACCATGCTTTTATGGTAAAAATGGAAAACTAGGTTTATGGGCTCAATGAATGCGTTCCTGCACCCCCTCCCCATTCCTTTTTTCTCCAACACTATTTTCGTTTCATAATAAAACTAATTCAGAAAATAAAATAAATGTATCCACCATAGTTAAAAAAATAAATAAAACAATTGCTAAATTATATCTTACGTAAAATTTTATTATATCCAAAAAAAAAAAAAATGCCATTTGGCTTTGTAAAGTTTTGTATTTATCCTTAGATGTTGAATTTTTTGGATGGATTTTGATGAGAGTACTGTCTTGTTTCAAAAACAGAAAATATTAACAGAAGATCGATGAGCTATCTAATTCTCTAATCTGTTGGTAGTTAAGTGACCAATTTCAAACAATATGTATAGTTTAGTCATGAGCAAAATCATAGTTTACTTTTTATAGTTTTGTTTCAAAATATAGGACTTTGACTGTTTTAAAGATATTTTTGTGTTTAATACCTCAATTTGAGGTTGATTTTTAGGAAAAGTTCTATAATCTTTTAAGGGTTTTTGATATTTTAATCCCTAAAGTTTTCGTGTGGTTTTAAAATGGACACAAATATTTCAAAAAAATCAATTTGAGCCCTGTTATTTGAAAAATCAATCAATCCAGGGAATTTTTGACGATTTCGTTAAAAATTTAACGAAATTGAACTCACGTGCAAAGCACGTGAGTTTTTTAAGGGTATGAAGGTCCTTTTGCCATTAGATAAAGTTTGGGGTTTAAATTGAAATTTTTAAAAAATACACATAATAAAAAAAATAATTAAACCCAACCCAACCCGTCTTTCCCCCCTCCCTGTCTCTCTCTCTCTCTTCATCCCCCTACCTCACCATATCGCCATCTTCCCCATACCTCCATTAAAATCGGTGCCTTCCTCACCCAACCCATCGCCACCGATTTCTTCTTCCTCTTAGCACCTGCCACTGATCTCTCTCTCTAACCCACTACTGAAGCCTCACTCTCCATTAGTTCTGGCAGCTTCTCCCTCTTTTTGATTCTACAAAAATCCCTCCTCGATCACTGATGAATTCGAACCGAAAAGGGGCGAGGATTCCCCTTCCATGGGAGTAGTCATTATCGTCTTCTTCAACCTCTGCGACTTCTCCCTCGATGCCCTCGGCAAATTAGGGATTGGGGATTTCAGGTTGAGCGAGAAACACGAAGGAGGGAGGAAGAGCGATTGTGCAATGGGAAAGCAGAAGGCTTTGATGGGTTTGTTGTGAATTTATGAATTTGGGTGGTTTGGAATGAAGGTATCTGGGTTATATCTTAGGTTAAGAGGGTCCGGATACAGACGGTGGGGAAGAGGTAGAAGGAGCAGCTGGGTTGTGGTGGTGGGGCTCGACGACGGAGGAGAGAGCTAGAGTAGGTTAATTAAGGGTAATCCCCTTTCCTTTGACCGACGGTATAGGGGGCCTTGGTGGTGTTTGGTTATCGCCGAAACGGAGGTTGGGGTGGCGGTGGAGGAAAGAGAGTAGGTTGGGGGTGGATTCGCCGGCCGAAAGTGAAGGTGGTGGCGGTGAGGGAGGGGTAGGAATTAATTGAGGTTAATTAATGATAAGTTAATTAAGGAATAAATTAATTAATGATAAGTTAATTAAGGAATGAATTAAGGTAATTTTAACTAAGGTAATTTTAGTGATACTTTAATTACGGTATTGATTAATTAAGGTCAACATTTGAATTTATTATGAATTATCTTTTATTTAGGTAGTTATAATAAGACTAAATTAATTAAATTAAGTTAATTATTTTAATTAATATATGATATTTTACGTAATATTAACTTTTTTATAAAAATAAATTAAAGTAATAAGTTAACTTTAAAAAAAAATAAGCTATATTTTAAAAATTTTTAATTTAAACCCCAAACTTTATCTAATGACAAAATGACCTTCACACTCCTGAAAAATTCACATGTTTTGCGCGTGAGTTCAACTTCGTTAAGTTTTTAACGAAATCGTTAAAAATTGTCTGGATTGATTGATTGATTTTTCAAACAACAGGGCCCAAATTGATTTTTTTAAAACATTGACGTTCATTTTGAACCCTCACAAAAATTATAGGGACTAAAATGTCAAAAATCCATCTTTTAAAGCCAAATAACATGGGTAAGTTTTTCCTACAAATCTTGTCAAAGATGTCATTTAATAATATCTTAAATTTAGAGAGTTAAGTGTTAAGATCCAAAGATCAACAGTTACATTATTAAAAGACTTTTTTGGTGAAACAAACCTAACACCAAAGCCTGCATATTAATTTATATCTTAAGTAAAAATGGACATCTACGATGTTTTAACTTCATAAGCAGTAATATGGCCCATCAAGACATATATTTCTCTATTACGAATAACTCTCTCTTTACTATGGACATTTGGTTATCAAATATTAAGCCTGTCAAAATGTTACCCATTAATCCACTTTAATCCGTTTTAACCTGCTAAACAGCTCAATCCATTACAACTCATTTAGTTACGAAATTGTATATTAGAATGTCAAAAAAATATTTTTTCGTGCAAATGAGTATTCAATATGTTAATTTGAGTTTAACTTAACTCATTTATTATACAATTGAGTAGATTGATTAATTAAATGAGTTATAATAGGTTGAACCCATTATAACCTGTTAATTATTAAAACTCAACCCATTTAACCCGTATTGATAGGCTTATCAAATATATACAAAAAAGCTAATATCTTCTCTACAGAAATTTCGAGCTACTAATATACTCTCTCCGTTCCATAATACTAGTCCTTTTAGAAGTTAAACTTTGTTTTAAAATAGTTGTCCTTTTAGGATTTTTAGAAAAATTTTACTCACTTTCCTAAATTATCCTCCTACTTTTTCAACTATCAATAACTATTAACTATACTTTATATCTTTTCTCATTAGTCATTACTAAAGAGAGACTACTTAATGAGGATAAATTTGTCAATATAAATTATTTCTTAATATATATGTATAAGTCTAAAATGACTAGTATTATAGAACGGAGAGAGTATTTTAAAACTATTACAAAATTTCACTTGAGTTGATTGAGCCTAATTACTAGCTATCAATAAGAATCAAAGTTAATTATTGAACACCCAACAACTTTTTTTTTTTTTTTGGTCTAGCCACAGGTGTCCGGCCACTGGCCGACTAATTCTGTTCGAGGCGGGTTCCGGGGTTAAGGTTTTAAGCCTCTCCCAACGTAGTTGCGGGGAATCGAACCTTAGTCCGTCCTTCCAAGTGCAGCCCCTGGCACCACTGCACCAACTGCTCGTTGGTAACACCCAACAACTAACTTACTACAACGGTACTCATACTTTAAATGCTGCTCTAAGCAACGATTAAATGGCTTTCAATGTAGTACCACAAGAGGATCTTCATCAAGAATGGATCATTGGATTAATTAAGTGACTAGTAAGTAGAATCTCAGTTCTCATGGCAAGCACTGCACCAACACCCAAATCTTATGGATGATGAAGCACTTGTTGTATTCAAGATCAGCTTTTCTTCACCTTGTTTAATTTATAAGACTTCTATTCGCTTGCTAATTTAGAAGTAAATCAAGAAATATTTACGTAAAACACATTATTAGTGATCATTTCATTTTTTGTCTTTAGAAGATTGTAAGAAGCGTACAGTTGGGGATACCAACTTCTGAAAAATATTTTGAGAGTTTTTCATTTGTATTAGAGATTGATTTTACTGAATTAATAATAAGCCTTATGTGCAAAAAAAAAAAATAAGTGGTACGCGGATATACTTGGGGTTAAAAGGCACCAGCAGTTAGTTTACAGTACTGTTCATCAATATTAGTTATCTACCATTGAATTAAATATATTAGGTATAGGATGACTAGGTTAGATGTATATATATATATATATATATATATATATATCTTTTTTTTTTGTTGCTCACCGGTATCAAGGACTATGTCCTTACTAATTCAGTCCGACCCGAATCGTGTACCTAGCATTGACGGGTGAGAGGCTAGATGTATAATCTAATGATATGGATAAATAATATTCCTGAATCATCAATATAAATTCACTATTTGTGCCCCTTATCATGTACTAGTGTAAGCCCGTGCTCGAGAGCACGGTGTAATATTATATATTTTACATATTTTTAAAAAATATTATATATTTTTTTAATTTTTTGAAATATTAGTTAGATTTATTTAAAATTCAAAATTTCTGAATTAATATTAAGTGATAAGTGTTACACATTTGTAAAAAATAAAAATGAAACTTTTAATCACAACACCCTTATATCATTACCTACTCCTAACCTTTTTCCTCACAAAAAACTGGTAAAAGTCCCTAGTTGTTGGTCCTTTTTGTCTTTTTTTTAATACATTTTTATTCTACCATTAGATCAATATGTAATAAATAATTGAGATTAAAGTAATACTATTTATTATTATTTATTTAACCACTCTAATTTATACAATAAATTTGTGATTGCTTGGTACAACTTAAAAAGATCTTTTGTCAAGTCTCTCAAACTCTCAATTTACTGCTTTTATCTATACAACTGTTTGAGTGTATGCTTCTACACAAATTCCTCCTTTCTCTTTTTATAAAATTGGCATATCTCTCATCTCTTCACTTTCGCACTTTCGCTGCACACACACTCATATTAATTAGCTTAAGCCCTTGCTTGTTATTCAAGTCACTTAATACTTAATAGTAGGGCTGTAAATGAGCCGAATCGAGTCGAATTTTTACGAACTCGAGTCGAGCTTTTCACATTTTTTTTTACGAG
>JAOWAN010069457.1:0-11479 GCA_028566635.1 Lobelia cardinalis
GAAATTCAGTAAAAAAGTGAATATTAAGCATAATTTTAAAGTTTTGAATTTAAACAAAAACCCCAATTTATAGCTGTTTTTTGATTAATGAACACAACATGATTAATTAATGAACATTCTATTTTTTGATCAATGAACACAGCATGTTTAATTAATGAACTTTTCATTTTCCGATTAATGAACACAGCATATTTAATTAATGAACATTAAATATATTCACTCGCTTAACCTAGGAGTGAAGCGCACGCGCGCGAAGGGGCACTCCTTATATTAAGCGCGTAGGCGTTTAATATAATTTGCCTAAAAGATCTACTATTGTGAAACGAAGGGAATAATTTTTTTTACGAGTAAAAACCAATAAGCATAAATTGAAGATGCCAAAAAGAGAAAGGAAAAAGTAAGAGAGTAATGAGTATTAAATTGAAGATATCGAATAGAAAGGAAATAAAATAAGTGAGCCTTCTATTTTATGTCAAATAAAAAATTTAATAGCAAATATTAAAAATTGAGAAATGTTTCATACAATCGTAAATGTACACAGAATGTGTATTCTCATGCAATCACAAAAGTTGTACATTACAAATTCTTAATGCATGCTCGTTGATTTGAGAGGTTTGCAAACTGACTCGTTTACGGCTCGTTAATGTTCGACTCGATTCGTCAGTAATAATATTTATTTTTATTTTTATTTTTATTTTTATTTTTATTTTTAAAGAAAAATACAAAAAAAATGAATTCATAATATTTGTTATATACTTTTTTGGGAAAGAAAATTTATGAATTTATTTAATATAACTATATAATGTATTGTTTATTTATATAAAATTACATTATTGTAGTTTGTATTTTTTCTCTCTCCATATTTTCAATGAGCAAATTTCATATAAAACATTTGTATTTTTTATAATATATAAGTAAATTATATTGTTGATCATTTTTTAAACATTCTTATATATTTCTTTATTTAACAAAAATTAGAGATGATCAGAATACGAAAATAATAAAAAATAAAACTATAAATAAAGATCTAAAGTTCAAAATTTTTATTTTTTTATTTTAATTTTCATAAATACTTTATAACATATGTGTATTACTATTTATTATAATAGGTTAGCCATTAAGTATATCGTGGATTGCTCTTTCTTTCGATTATACATAACATAATATAACGTAACATAACATAATTAATCATTATTAAAATTAAAGACTCGTTAAAATACGTTAAAAGCCCGTCAACCAAAAAATTCCGTCGCGGCTCGATAAACATCATAAAATTCATGTTCCACGAAATCTAACAAAGGCTCGCGTTAAGCTTTGCAAGCCCGTCACAAGCTAAGCCAAGTCCATTCATTTTAATATTGATTCGAGTCCATTCGTTTAATTACTTTAAATTCAACCTAAAATTAATTTTTTTGAATTTTGAATTTTGTGTCATACTCAATACTTATTAAGAAGCCGTGATCTAATATTTGTAAATTGTAAATATTAATCAATATTTTTATTATGTATCTAGAGAGCAAATTATCGTAATTAACGGTGAAATGTGAATATTTAAGATTTACATTTAATTATCTTATATTTTTGAATTAAAAAAATCACGACTTACACTAATATAAACAAATAATTGAGTGTTAGTAAAAGTAGTAAATATAATTATTTATATGTATAATAATAAGTTAATAAAAAAAGAAAAAAATATTTCAAAAATCGAAAATTAATTTCCCCTCTCCGATTGAAGATGCTCTTAAAGGGCACGGCCACGGTAGCTTCGAAGAGACACCAGAGGAGAGGTCAGAGGTATTTCATGGTTCAGTAATCGAAAATTGATCTTAAACTAGATTCACGTTTTCATTGAAAAAGTGTGAGCTAAGAAGGAAACTACCACAAAGGCTTTTGTTTTCGTTGTAACAAAGAAACCCTAACAATGTCGGACGTCCCGATGGATATAGTCACCGACATACTCCGACGGTTACCGGTGAAGCCTCTGCTCCGTTTCAGGTTAGTATGCAAACCCTGGTGTGATTTGATCGACAACCCTGATTTCGTCAAATCTCATCTTGTTCAGTCTTTGCAAACTAACACCAATCGCAGTCTCGTTCTCCAATTCGGTAGTCTCTGCTCCGTAGACTTCGACTCCCTTGACCCCGCCGTCGAACTAGCTCACCCGATTGAACTAGATGTAGATTATTTTTGCTGGCGTGAGATTTTGGGGTCTTGTCATGGTTTGCTTTTGTTGATTTGGAAGGATAAATTTGTTCTGTGGAACCCTTCAACACGTTGGCTCAAGAAATTACCTTCCGGTGGATTTCCGCGTCATACTGATTACTTAGACAACCTTTTCTTTCTCGATGGGTTTGGGTATGACCGGGTCAACGATGACTATAAGGTTATTGTGATAAGTCAGTTTTATCGCGAAGCTTCTCGTTCTTTTGGTTCAGAAGTTCAAGTTTACAGCTCAAGAACTAATTCGTGGCGGATTACTCGAAAATTTCCTTATAATATTGCTCGAATGAAGTATGATATGCATGGTGGTGTGCTTGCTAATGGTGCTTTGCATTGGGCTGTCAGTCAAAAACTGGTCTTTGATGATGCCGACTTAATTACTGCCTTTGATTTAGTAAGTGAGGAATTCTGCTTGGTGCCACTACCTCAAGATGCTGAAAATGGTTTGGATATGAATGTGGGTGTCTTAGGTGACCGTCTTTGCATGCATTACTATGATGACCAGCAGTTTTTTGTTGTATGGGTAATGAATGAGTATGGGGTCAAGGATTCGTGGACTAAGTTGTTGTCAATTTCACAATGCGATGATTATATCGGGTCATTGGAATGTCTAAAACCTATAGCATATTCAAGAAGTGGTGTGCAAGTACTATTCGGAATCTCAGGATATCCACTGTATAGCAGTGGTGGCACTATGTTCTTTTGGTATGACCTTGAAAAGAAAATTGTGAAGCCAATCAAGATTAATGGTGCGCACAATTATTTTAGGGCGTTTATCTGTATAGAGAGCCTTGTTCGGCTCGAAGGTGGTGGTAAACCTCACGCGAAGATGCAACCAGCACTAGAAAAGAGAAGAAGCTTAAAGAAGCCAATAAGAGGTAAGCTTAACATAATTTGTTTGTGCCTTATGAATGTTTCCAAATGACTTAAAGAAGCCAATCTTACCTTTCCTCTTTCTTCCTTTATTCTTTTCCCCTGATTTTCCTTAGAAATAGGCATGACAAGATGGGTCAAATCAATCCACTCTAACCTACTCTAACCTGATAAAAAATTCTATCCAATGTAACCCATTTAATCACAAAGTAAATGGCTGCATACCCAAGATTTGGAACTCAGGATCTCTTGCTTAAGATCAGAGCCCTTTTCACTCTAACCTATTCATAGTTTGTGGTCACTAATTAAATTAAATCAATGTAGGTTCTAATTAACGTAAAGTAGGTTGCAGCATACACTAGTTTGAGACTTCTTGTTTAAGTGGCTAGAGAGTTTCATTACTTTAGGTCTCGAGCTAGAGACTGCTTAAACAGTCCTTTTTACTCTAGGTCCCGATTAGAAACCTCTTGGTTAAGCCGTCAAAGCCCTATTTACTCTGACCAATCCATCATTGGTGGTCACTAATTAAATTAATTTAAAGTAGCTTGCTGCATACACAAGGTCTCGAACCTAAGACCCCTTGTTTGAAGGATCAAAAACCCTTCTTAACATATGTATGTGACCATCGAGGAAAATATTTTAGATATTAAAATCATGAATGAAAAAAACATAAAATATTAAAAACAAGTCAACCAGAGCTCAATTTACATATTTTTAGGTCGGGATTCATTTATAAAGCACAAAAGTGCTAAGTGAAATAAACAATTACATGTAATACACATCTTCTAAATATTTTACTAAATTTAAAATACTAATCTTCCTATCCTATCCCTCTTTTAAAATAATAATGCTATTTCTACTACACATATCAAATAACAATGCTAGTCTCTGTTTTGGTTCACCCAGACCTATATGTTGAACAGAAGCCGAGAGATAGCAGCAGTGGCTATTCTCTTCCGAGTTACATGCAAGCAACAGAGTCTTCTAGGGCAAAAGCGCTTGCTGCTAATAGCTCCCCAAGTTCTAGCCCAGATGTGCATGACAAGGAAATTCACATTAAGAAGCGACACTCCCTACCTGGTACAAATGGTTGGGAGGGCTCACCGCGAATCCAACATTCGATGTCTCAGGCACAGCAAAGTACAAAGGGAAGCACTACACATGGTATGCTCTAACTTATTGGCTTCCTTTCAGAAATTCAGTTCTCTATGCCATTTAATATTCATTATTCGATGTTTAGTGTGCCTTCATAAATTTGAAAATTGATTTCGTGTTTTCCCCAAAATTAGAAAAATGTGTTTTGGACTTCTTAATGAGTAAACTACTCTTAGTGAAGGCAGATTGGGTGTCTCTTAGTCAATAATTATATATTTATTGGTGACCATTTGGATAAATTGTGCAATAGCTTAATGTTTTTTTTCTTTGGCTTGTTTCAGAGAGGAAATGGCAGAGGTGAACATAACCAGTGATGCAGAGTTAGAAATGGTATGCAAGGGCCAGATGGGTATTTTTAGTTGTGGAGTTCTATTTATGTTATAGCTTGCCTTCTAGTTCTGATTTGCCATACCCTTCTTTCGAAATTGCGCACATAAATGTACTGGTAGATCTGTATATGCATTTGCGGAAATATGTAGGGAGAGAAGATATTCTGTGTAAATTGTGATTTTGCTACTTTTTGACATTAGAAAGGTTTCTTCTTCAGAGTTCTGTCTGTCTCTGCGTTTAAGAGCTGTATCTCTCTTCGTATAAGAGCATCAGTTCAGGGTCATTTTCTTGGTCTGAGATTTCGGTTTTTAATTTGAATTCTGAAAATCAATTGAAGGAAGAAGAAGAGTAAGATGTGTGTAAGGTTGATGAGGATGATGATGAGAGTAGGATGGAATTCCACAGGTATACATTTTCGAAGGTACCGAGGAGGGCATCTTTGCCCGAAGAGTACGCTAACTTATCTTATTTGGGCAGCTTGACTTATTTGTGTATTGTATTAAGAATTTATAAATTGGAAAATTTGTAGGAACCCTCCATGGTTTTCAGGTTTTTAGTAAGAGCCCCATGTACTCCATTTCTTGAGGTTTACAACTCAAGAACTTAATTCATGGCGGTTTAGTCAAGGGTTTCCTTATTATTTTAACAAAGAAGAAGATTATGGTGTGCTTGCTAATGGTGCTTTTGCATTGGGTTGTGAGTGAAAAACAGGACTTTGATGTTGCCGGCTTAATTGCTGCCTTTGATTTAGTAAGCGAAGAATTTCGCTTGGTGCCACAACCTCAATTATATGCTGAAGATGGTTTTGATATGAGAGTGGGGGTCATAGGTCACCGTCTTTGCGTGCATTGCTACGAAGACCGCCAGTATTTTGATGTATGGGTGATGAATGAGTATGGGGTCAAGGATTTGTGGACTAAGTTTTTGTCAATTGCAACGCGCAAAATTGGAGTGTCTGAAACTTATAGCATATTCAAAAGTGGTGTGCAAGTACTATTCAGAATGTCAGGAAAACCTGAACATAGCAGTCGTGGCAGAAGTTTCTTTTGGTATGATCTTGAAAAGAAAATTGTGAAGCCAATCAAGATTAATGGTGCGCCAGATTATTTTGAGGCATTTATATATATATAGAAAGCCTGGTTCAGCTCAAAGGTTGTGGTAAACCTGATGCGGAGATGCAAGCAGCACTAGAAAAGAGAAGAAACTTAAAGAAGCCAAGAAGAGGTAAGCTTTAACATATTTTTTTGTGCCTTCTGAATGTTTCCAAATGACTTTAACAATGTCAAGTAGCCACTGATCTTATTCTCAATCCCATGTTATCTTACCTTTCCTCTTTCTTCCTTTATTCTTTTCCCATTTGGTCTGCATTTTCCTTAGAAATAGGCTTGACCTACTCTAATATGTTAAACAACTCAATCCTATCTAAGCCATTTAATCATAAATGCATGTATTAGAATATTTAGTGTTAAAGAGGATCCAACAGATTAATTCGGGTTTAACCGAACCCATTTATTATCCAATCCATTTGGCTGATTAATTACATAGGTTGAACCGATTACAACCTGATAGTTTTAAATCCAACTTAACTCATTGATCCATATTTCCATGCTTGCTTAGAAATAATCTTGAAGATGGGGTAGTCACGTCTTGAAGATTGTCTTGAAGATTAGATGTACGACATGTGAGTGGGTGGATGACAAATGTTCCCTTTAAGCAAGATCTCCGCGTCCTGCCAGTTCGCTAAGTAGACTCACTCTACCCCAGGGCAACAAAGGCTGGAATTAGAGACCGTAGTCAAGACTAGAGCTAAAGGAAGACCTAAAGCAGGCAGTGATTGATGACCCCGTATTGTTTAGCTCCTTGTTTTACTATGTTTTTGGAACTGTCTCGCCAATGTCAAATAAAATATCATAGATGATGTTCGATATTCAACAATGGCGGAGATTGTCCATTTGAAGTGGGCGAGGAAAGGCTTATCTCTTCTATAGCGGTCCTTTCCTCCCGCTGGTAACTGTGACGGTTGGCTCCAAACGGCATATATGTATTTGTTGTTCGACACAAACTCATCTGGTTTTGAGAAAATGTTTAGTTCAATCTCAAGCTTCGAATAACAAGTACATGCCGGTGGAGAAACTAGAACTGAACTAGCCTATTTTAGTGGTGCACATGGACGCGCGCGCGCGCGATATATAGTACACGCGCGCGTGCGATAATAGTACACGCTAGCGTATACGCGGGTGTAGACCAGATTTGAATCTAGAAAGAATTTATATTCAAATTTTGATCTTCGAATCTTATTGAAATGAATTCTATGACCATTTCTCATCGTTTTAAGGCCCCTTAAAACAATTTTATAGGTCAACATATTCAGAGGTACATACTATACATTTAAAAAGTGTGCTAGAATTTATTTTTTATACTTTTTTTTTTTTTGCTAGTATGACTAACATTTTGCGGGTAATTACACAATCATAGTTGACATCTGCACTTTGCATTTACAAAATAAGTAAACTATAAAACAAAATACACTATTTATCACATTGAAAGCTTCATTCATATTTATACATACTATTTTGAATTTAGATTTACTATTAATTGATTCATAATTTTATGGTGATACATATAAAAGGGAAAAATGGTATTTTTGTATAAATATATAGGGTGTAATTTTCATTTTTGAGAAGGTGCACATAAGCATAAAAATAAGAAAATGCTCATCTTTGGGAGCACTACACCATATGAGCGGCGCTAAAGATGGTACTTGTTGATGTTATTTTCTTGGTATTTGAATTTTTCTTTCAAAAATATATATAATCTGTGGAAATGTGTGGCAAGGGATGTAAAATAGATATGTAGGTTACGAAGAACTCCTCCTCCTTATAATCTAGGTAGTTGTGCATGGTTTTGAAGTTCGAACTTCCGCCTTACGTGTAGACTTCCAGTTGTAAGACTAATGATTTCTTATAGTGACAGGATTTCAGTGCATATATCCCATACTGGAATCACGTATGTGAGCTGATTATATATGTTGGCTTGAGCTGAACTTCATGGGTTTGTGTCGATCCTTGAAATACCGGCCAGGATATAAATTTACCATCAGCCTTGTTAACATAGCTATTCCAACAACTTATGCTGCCTCGTATATCCTCAAAACTTGGTTTTTGCAGGC
This sequence comes from Lobelia cardinalis, assembly GCA_028566635.1. Taxonomy (NCBI): domain Eukaryota; kingdom Viridiplantae; phylum Streptophyta; class Magnoliopsida; order Asterales; family Campanulaceae; genus Lobelia; species Lobelia cardinalis. The sequence continues at coordinate 7,751 of JAOWAN010069457.1, forward strand.
TTGCTGTAGGCTGGTAGCTGAAGATAAATCAGCTTTTGCATGCATTAGGAACTTGGAGAAAGCAATGAAGGGACTAATGTATGGTTAATTGTTATCTTACCCTTGGTTTGTTTTTCCTTGGTGTTTCTTTTGGAGTTTGGAGTATGATCAGTTTCACTGTTGTTATGGTACCACATGAACAATTGTGTATTTATCTCTGATTCTACTGGGGTATTTTATCGTATGGGTTGCGTCATCAAATTGTAATGCTCTGCATTGTGAATCTGTGATGTATCTTACTACTCTACGTAAAATTTATAAAATTAAGAAACAATAGAAATGCCTTACATTATTCCACATTTCCATCTGTTTGGTCTATGATTGTTATATTGTTTTATTAATTATCCATTTTTGGGGAATGTATACAGATTGGAGGGTGAAACATTAGCAAAATAGGGATTCCATCAAAGCTGTGGAGGGGAGATTAAAGCAGCCTAAAGAAGAAAAAGAAGCATCCATTACTGAAAATGCATGGTTTTGGAGTTCAGCTATTTGTCATTTTGAAAATATTAATTAACCTTTGTTCCATATTATTCAGATTTCACCTACAATCACTATTTCAAGATCCTTGATCATCCAGCGTACGTCAGACTCAAATAGCCAAGGTGTCATTTCTTTCGCTCCTTGCATTTTGTTATTTGTAAAGACACATACCAAGTATCACCTTCCTAAAAAAGGCACAATAACAATCACCTGAAACTTTTGCTTTTACTTTTGCACAATGTTTCGAAGAGATTCCTAATAGTCTTCAAGTGAATTGGGGAGACAAATAATTGGCAAAAACCAGGCGAGAACCAAGCCCGTCCCTGAGGGGATTCGAGGTGCTCGATCGCACAGAGCTTGCAGATTTGGGGTGCCCAATTTTTTCTTGGATCTGTTCATCTAACCTAACTCTGCTTAAATTAGTACCTAATATAACAAAATTTAAAATAAATTAAATCAAAATACGTGGATTAATGTTTGGTAAATAAATTATGAGTATCTTTCTCCTCTCAAATGGTAGCTGCATGGAGATGGAAAATCTGATGAATGGGTTTTGGTGAGGCTGCTAGGCGGATACAAAAAGCATCCATTGGACCTCTTGGCAAGTCTTTGCAAAGCTAAGAACCACGGAGGGCTTGGCTTTCATCGCCTTTGTGATTTTAATATTCCAATGCTTGGAAAACAAGGATGGAGACCGTTAACTTCACCGAATTCACTAGCAGGGGGAGTTTTAAGGCTAGATATTATTCGCATACCAATATCCTCCGCGGGCTACTTATGAGAAAAATCAAAGTTTCATGTGGAGCAGCTTGTTGGTGGCAAAGGAATTACCAAGTTTGTGCCCAGGCGAAGTCCGTTCAACCCCCCATGCTTCCAAATATTTAAGACAAAAATGAGTAATAACCCCCAGTAGAGGCTGGTACGATTCAATTCAACATTTTGTTCATTCGGGTTTGATTGTGTCATAGCTCTATAATTCGGATTTTTTTTATCGTTGGATGAACTGCTCCTCGGTCTTAAGATTACGCCTACAATTCTCATCTATGGGAATTTCTTTCTTACTACCCCTTTTCCCTTACCACTTTCACTCGGGCTCCTGCAAAAATAAGATACGACCAATATTTTTCCAAGCAGGGTCTGAAGTCTCCGCCTTATTGGTCCAGCACGGATTGAAATAGGAGCCGGTTCGACCAGTTAGTGCTAGACTTTTTCGTTCTTGGGGTCTGGCTAGGATAACAAAGAAGACAGGACATAGGAAGTGGCGGATCTAAAGAGTTATATTAGTGGGGCACAAGTAGTGTAAATTATGACGGGGTTTGGGGGCAGCATCCCCAAATTTCCCCCGACGTATTGACCCACAATGGAAAAAAATCGAATATAAATATTAAAGTGTAAACAACTTTCATTGTCTCAAGATAAATTTCGAGCATGAAATAATTAAATAGAAGATCACAATCGGGAGAAGGAGAAAATTGACCTAATTTTTTGCTGAAAATAGGTAATGATTTCTCGGTAATTTTTTTTTTCTTTTTCAGTTGGGACACGAGCGCCTTTATAGATCCGCCCCTGGTTGTCAGCGTTAGGCAGGCTCGGACAGGCCAAAATGTTAGGATATTTCAAAACCCATGGCTCTTGCATTCCCAGAAGCCGCACCCTACTTCATGTAAGCTGGATAGGCTAAAAAACTCTATGTTGTGGTCGCTCTTTCTCCCAGTAAGTCGAATTTAGAATGAGCATCTTGTTCGATCTGTATTTGATGAAGAAGATGCACGACATATTTTGAGTGTGCTGGTGGCCAATCACTCGGGTGAAGAGACATGGTTTTGGTGTCAGGGGAAAATGATGAAGTCGGCTTATAAACTATTAAGTGATGGGTTTGATTCGGTGGGTCAAGAAAAGCTCCTATGGAAGAAAATTCATAAGCTTTTTCATTTCATCAAATTTGAGGTTTTTCATCTGGATAGCATGTAATGGTTATCTCCTCGTAAGAACAACCCTCATCGAGAAGAGAGTGAATTGTTCGAGTACCTCTCCATTTTGTCATACTCTTGATGAGACTACCTACCAAACCCCTGTGGACTACAATTTGGCAAAAGGGTTACTGGAGTATGCTCTCGATCATACAACCATGGACCTCTTGTGATAATATATTTTTGGCTTGAGAACATCTTTGAGTATAATGATATGAATGTAACTGCTGGTGTCGATATGACCCTTAGAGCATTTGAAAAAAATCGTAACAATGTGATGTGGAATGATAAATCGACATCTATAGCTGATGTTATCAAGATTGGGTCATCTATCCTTCATGCTTGGCGTAAGGCACAAGAAAATCAACCAGGTAGAAGTGAGTCTTTTTCGTCAGTGTCAAGCATGCGATAAGTGAAAGAAACTAGTGAAAGATGATCTCAAATGTAATGTGGATGTTGCATGTTTCACTGAAGCTGAAAAGGTAGGCTTGGGAAGCCTAATTAGAGATGATTAAGGGTATGCTGTGGCTGCCTTTCGTGCAAAAAAAACTTGGGATTTTTTACTCGTCAATGGTGGAGGCGTTGAGTTTTAGGGAGACTCTTAGTTGGGCTAAAAGACTGGACAAAGGAGTGTACTTTGATTTGGAATTTGAGACGGTTGAAGGTGTTATCGTCAGCAAAAATTGATCGTTCTCCATTTGGTTTTGATCATTGAAGATTTTTGTCATCTATTTCGAACGGCTAAGGGTGGGTGCCTCGGTGTCCTTTGTTAGACATTTAGCCTAGCTAGAGATTTTATGCCTGAACCTCTATTTCGATCCGATTGTATTCCCTGTCTTATTTATGATGTAATTTGAAATGATGATATTGAATAAAAGTACGAACTAAGACACACCGTTTTATTTCAAAAAAAAAAATGTTTGGTAATTAGTAATTTTATTTTTTTTAGTCCTCTTTACGAAAGGATTTTTGCATTTAATTGTTGAACAGAATAAATGGCCGACAAATATCCGCACGAGAATTGTCGTTAGAGGGTGGGAATTTCTGTGGATATGTATAAAATTATCAGTGGTAATTTGCACCGTCCACTCTTGTGGTTTGGCCAAATTTCATTGCCCTCCCCTCAGATTTGACCATTATACAGAGCCTACTCTTTTATGAATTTTGTTAATTAATTTATTAATTTAGAATTTTTTATATAAATATAATATAAACAAAAAATACTTTAAAGATATTT
>JAOWAN010069475.1:778-11479 GCA_028566635.1 Lobelia cardinalis
CACCCCCACCCCCACCCCACCCCACCTCTAGCTTATTTCCTTTCCAGTGGGACTAACAATTGGTATTAGAGTCGGTCTTTGCGAAAATAATATTTTCGAGCTTAGCAGCTTGTAAGCAAAGATCTAATGGTTGGAAAGAATCCTCATACTTGTAATATCTCTATTGTCCTTGTGCTCGATGATAATGACTTTGAAGTCTGGAAAGATAGAATGACAAAGTATATGGATTCTATCGATGAAATATATACTAATGAAAGTTGTTCTCACTGGTCCCTTGTTCCCTCTAAAAGTCAGTACTACTCCAAAGGTTGTTCCACCACTAGTTGATGTGGAAGGGGCTGAATCACAAGTTTTATTTGATGAAACTTTGGTAAGGAACCCTCGGAACGAGTGGAATGAGGAGGACAAGATTACTTTCGGAGTAGAAAACTGAGCAAAATACATTCTTACATGCGGTATAAACAACAAGACTTATAAACATATTTTTCGTTGCAAAACCGCACAAGAAATATTGATTGTTATTTTGCAATACTACAAAGGTGATCAAATTACTAAAGACAACAAACTCTATGGTGCAATACAAGAGTTTGAAGCCTTTAGAAAAGATCCCAATGAAAGTCTTAGAGTGGCGTATGACAGATTTTGTTAAGTTTGTAATACTTGTGCAGCTTTGGGAAAAGAATACAGCATGAAAGATCTCAACATGAGATTTTTAGGATCTCTTGGACACGGATGGCATATGAAAATCACAGCCATCAAGGAAGCTTGAGATCTAAACACTACTCATTCACAAAACCTTGTTTCAAGCTTCTTCCTCTATGAGCAAGAACTGCTTAGGCTTTAGTCCTCTGACAAACAGTTTAAGCAAATGGCCTTTCTTGCTCAAATTCCATCTGCTCAACCATCAAACATTGATCTTCAGATGCAACATCTTATAATTGAAACCCATAGTCCATCTGAATCAACTCAAGCCAATGAACCCCAAGAGGATGCCTTTGCTGCTTTTGTCTTATACTACTTAAAGAATAAGTTTGTCAAAAGACAGTAGCCTAGAAATTATAAAAATCCATCAACATCCTCACCAAGCTATCAAAAACCTTACTCTAAACCCTCTAATGGAAAGAATGCTCATGGAGAACTTGTATGCTTTAACTGCTGTAAGCCAGGTCATTTTGCATCAAAAATGCCCTAAGCCTAAGTTCGAGTATATGAAGAAGAAAGCTCCAAAGTACTTTTAGAAAGGCAAAGGTTTGATAGCTGAAGAGAAAGCTGAGGAACCACTCATATGGCTAGAATCAGACTCAGATGATGATGGAGTCGAGAATGCTGACTTTGCAGAGGAAGCTGACATAAGCTTCATGGCTCTAGACTCTGAAGAAGATGCTGGACTATTAAATTTGCCTACACCATACTACATCCCATCAGTATCAAATCAGCAATCACCAAGTTAAGAGGGAAGTACATATGCTTCATCAGTTCATTCTTTCACTGACGACTTTGAAGATCCAATTCCAGATGCAAATAATCCACATGGATACATAGTCCATAGGTATTGTGGAAGCTTATATGGTCAAATAGGTCCCTCTCTGAGTACTTCCAAAATAACCTGAAGTAAGGACACAATCACTCCTATTAAAAGCCCAAGCAAGTCACCCACCTACACACCAACAAAGTATAGACCATATACTCCCATCAGAAATCCATTACTCCCATTTCATTATGATGAAGAGACATATGCAGAAATATACCACGCGCCTGTTGGTTCTCAAAAATCAGCAAGCTCATTCTCACAAACTGAAGAGTTCACCAGAGAAGACATGGCTCATATCATGAACGAAATGTTCAATGATTTTGAGGAGCTTAAAGAAGTTTATAATGTCTTATCTGATAATTTTAAGACCGTATCTACTGAAAATCAAACATTGAAAGCAGAGATCGTTGTACTAAGATGTCTCAAAGAAGAATTCACAAGCTTAAGAGTGAAAATGAAAGCTTAAGCTTAAAGCTCAAAACGTGCATGGCCCAAATTAGTGAAGTTATCTCAAGAAACAAGCTTAACAGCTACTGTTGAAAGGTTCACCAAACCACAAGCAGTCATGCAAACCATCCTAGAATCTCAAAAGACATCCAGTGACAAAAATGGTATAGGTTTCAAGCTAGAGATGGAGACAGAAAATGCAAGCTCATCCCAAATCAAGCCTGAGTCTCCAAAAGGAAGCACTATACCCTTAACTTATCCAAGTGAAAAGAAGCAAGCTCAAGAATTCAATAGAGGAAAGAAGAAACTGATCAAGAATGATGAGCTTAAGCTGGCACAAGAAGCTTCAGAGATCAACTCAGTTGAAACAACCTCAACAGAAAGCTCAAGTTCTTCGGACTCTGAAAAGGTCAAGATGAGCAAGTCCAGCTAAAGCCCTCAAGTTAGCTCCAGCTAGATTTCATTAAGACTAATCACCAGCTATTGAAGAGAAACAATCATAACATAAGCTTTGCTTCTGAATTTTGTCAAATATGCAATGAATCTGGTCACATATTCCAAGATTGTCTGCTTAGGACTACATTTGGAACCAAAGGAACCAAAACCTCCAATGGTAGCCAGGTATGGTTACCTAAGAGGAACTAACCTCATGGACCCAAAATGAATAAAGGAGACCATAAGCATTCCTTAATTTTCATGTATGCTTAAAGGCGAAACTTGAAAGCAGGCAAGACATTTGGATTTTGGACAGCGGATGCTCAAGGCACATGACCGGTTCACCAAATCTCATAACTGACATTGAAGAAGCTGTTGGCCCCCCAATGGTCTTTGGAGACAATTCCAAAGGGCAAACAAAAGGATATGGTACAATCTATTAAGCATATCACAACTGTGTGACAAAGGTATGATATGCTTATTCACTTCAAGCTCATGCTTAATAAGAGACAGTTCAGGTAAACGTGTGCTTAATGGATCTCGCTATAATAATGTTTTTGCTATTAATTTTCAAACTACTGAAGCTAGTATTCCAGTATGTCTCTATGCAAAAACCCCTAGTGAAAAGAATTGGTTGTGGCATAAAAGATTTTCTCACATAAACTTTAAATACTTATCAAAACTCTCCAAAGGCAACTTTGTCAGTGGTCTTCCAATTGTGAATGTTAATCATGAAGAAAAATGCAAGGCTTGTTCTCTTGCCAAGCTTACAAAGAAATCTTTCAAATCCAAGCCTTTTCTTTCAACTACAGCTCCACTCTAACTCCTTCACATGGATTTATTTGGTCATACTACTACCATAAGCTTAGGTGGAAGTAAATATACTTTGGTTGTTGTTGATGACTTCTCTAGGTACACTTGGGTGGAAATGATGCCTTCAAAAGATGAAACTTACGGCATCGTAACCAAGTTGTTCAGATTACTTCCTACTCAAAAGGAAACAGAAATCAAACGCATATGATCAGACATGGGAACTGAATTCATAAATCAAGGAGTAGCCAAGTGCTGTGATGACCACGGTATTGATCATAATCTATCAGCTGCTGAAACACCTCAACAAAATGGTGTTGCAGAAAGAAGAAACAGGACAATTGTAGAAGCAGGGAAGTCAATGCTTGCAGAAGCTAAGCTGCCACAATACTTTTGGGCAGAAGCTATACAATGTGCCTGCTTCACTCAAAATAGATCATTGATCAATAAGTATCACAACAAGACCTCATATAAATTGTGGAAAGGCAGAATACCCAATGTAAGTTTATTCAAAATCTTTGGATGCAAATGTTATGTTCTCTACAACAGTCCTGAACATAGAGGTAAGTTTGAAGTAAAAGCTGACGAAGGTATCTTTGTTGAGTATGCAAAACATAGCAAAGATTTCAGGATTTTCAATAGAAAGCTTTTGAAAATTGTTGAAACAGTTCATTTTTTTTTTTAAGAATATGATTTGCTTAAGCATCATAAGGCTAATGTTACTAATGCGTAATCTAGTGCTGAAACAGATACGTCAAGCAATGTATTTCCATATCAGTACTACAAGGACTCAAATCCTATAGAAAATCCACCTAATTCAGCACCTCAAACTGACAACACCGCGTCAGGAAAACAAGAATTAGCAAAAGCTCAAGATGAAACCCCAAGTGCATCGGCTAACTCTGGTAATGAAGAATCAACTCCAAACTTACCACAAGCTAGTCCAATTTTAGCCGAAGCTGAAACTCCAACTGCTAAAAATCCTCTTGTTGCTGAAGCTCAACCTCACTTACCTACCTATGCCCCCTTGAACCAAGATGAAGCTGAAGCTAATGACTCAATCAAAGTTGAAGCTAAAAATAAAAATGAAGCTGAAGTAAATGATCCCCCTCTTGAAAATCTCAGGCATGAAGAAGTAAGACAAGACCCTCCAAGAGCAGTCAGAAGCTCTAAAAGTCATCCATTACAGAATGTAATTGGTGATGTATTTGGTGGAAGAGTCACAAGAAGAAGACATAAGTGATAGTGCTTTTGTCTCTACTATCGAGCCTAAGAAGATTGAAGAAGCTCTTACTGATCCTCATTGGGTGGAAGCCATGCAAAAGGGCTTAATCAATTTGAAAGATGCAAAATCTGGGATCTTATGCCTAGACCTTCAAATCAGCAAGTCATTGGAACAAGATGGGTATTTAGGAACAAATCAGATGAGCAAGGTGTCATCACTAAGAACAAGTCAAGACTAGTTGTTCAAGGCTATCGACAGGAGGAGGGAATAGATTACGATGAAACATTTTCCCTTGTTGCAAGACTTGAAGCAATAAGGTTCTTCCTCGCTTATGCTTCATATAAGAAATTCAAGCTATATCAAATGGACGTGAAAAGTGCTTTCCTCAATGGTGATCTCCAAGAAATAGTATACGTGGAGCAACCACAATTGAGGAAAGCAAGCCACATCATGTCTATAAGCTCAAGAAAGAAACATTGGACCCCTCTTTTTAAAAAAGAAACATCTTTAGGCCGGAGCCATTGTTTCTTATACAAGGTCATAAGCTTACTCACAGGCTCTTTCTAACATTATTCCAAGATGAAGGACGCTCAAAGGAAATGCATATGCTTAAAAGATTGACAGCTTATGCTATAACTTAAGCAGAGAAAGCTAAGCTTCTCATTTGGTTACTGATAAGCACGGAAGCTCAAAATATCTCAGTCAACAATCACAACGGCTGAAATGAAAATTGGTCAACAAGAAATAGGCCCTCTCATGAGATAACGTTTTTCTATGCCTCTCTTAATGACTATTTATTGTTATACCAAAATAGAAATTTCACTTTATTCTTATATGCCTTTAACAAAACATTCCACTTGTAGCTTTTGTAACTCTACAGGTCCTATGATACGAGGCAGTTGCTCCAAGAAAAGGCATAGGCACACTATCCTATCACGTACCTGCAGTCAACTCATGCATTAAATGCATGGAAAAGCCAAAATTCAAATTGCCCGAGAATGGAGCCAAAATGAAGAAACGACTCATTTACTTCTCATATAAATAGAGGACTTGAAGAAGGAAGAAGTGCTGGCTAGTTGGCTGTGGGCTGATTATTAGAGTATATATTGGTGTCCATTAAAGACTAAGAGAGAGCCATTGATACACTTCATTAAAAGATTGTACCCCTTCACACACACACATTCCTTCAAGCTCTTAATACCCAGCCTAGACATTGTAGATCAATCATTGTGAATGTCTTCCCAACAATGATATCAATGGAGGCACATTGATTGCTTGAACTAAACGCGAGTGAAAACTAGTTCTAGAGAGAGAACACATATTCACTCAAACAAACCATCTTAAGATAGGCACGGTTATGTGTACACGATCCAATAGTGATGACTAGGTTCTTGCTTAAGCCTAAAATGTTGGGCTAAGAAGCTTTGTAATAGCTTAGTGAATATCTATAGTAGTACACATCACAAATTTTAGTCCAACCAACTAGGTAGTGGAAGTAGGGGTTACTTAATACCCCGAACTACTATATATTACCGTGTGCTTTTCTTACTTCTTAAAGTTTGTTTACTACTGTTTATGTTCTTTAAGCTTGCTGACGTCACCTGTTGATTCAGCAGTTCATACTTTCACACAAAGTTAGCTTATCTATCTTCCACATCTTATTATCTTAAGCTTTCAAGTATTTTCTATCAGATTTGATCTAAAACTGGTTGCTTAAGGTTCACTGCTTAATCAATAAGTAGAAGAAACTTAAGTAGTTAAAGCTTTGTTGGATTATTTCCGCAGCAGCAAAGTTCTCAATACTTAAGCTTGCTTATCCAACGATAAAGTTTTGAAATCAATTTTAAATTTTCAAAGAAGCTTTTCACCCCCACCCCTCGAGCTTATTTTCTTTCCAGTGGGACTAACAGACTGCAAACTAGTGGTCCAGGGCAGTCTACATTATTGCTCGCTAGCTGAAGGGCTATTTCATTAATGTGCAGTTGACATGTATATCAAGTTAGAAATAACAAGACTGATTTTTATACTGATAAAATTAATCAAACTTATGCTCAGAGTGATACCAATTGTTGATAGTATCTTCAAAGGAGAAGGCAGGGGAAGCGAAGTTGGCAAAAGAATTGTTCTACCTGCTTATTGGGGGACAAAGGGACATGAGTTGTAGATATCCTAATGCATTAGCATTAGTAGAAAGATTCGATAAATCTAATCTCTTCATCACTATAACTTCCAACCCAGAATGGGAGGAAATACAAGAAAAAAACTATGATGGTCAAAAAACTCAAGATTGGCCGGATTTGGTGTTGAGAATGTTTTGGATAAAGCTGCAAGATCTAAAAGATCAATTGTTCAAGAAACAAATATTTGGGAAAGTTGTTGCACATGTCTGTGTAATTGAATTTCAAAAAAGAGAACTTGTGCATGCTCATATATTGATTATTCTTAAGCCTGAATATAAAATCGTGAGTCCAGACCAATTTAATAGATTTGTTTGTGCTAAACTTTCTGAACGAGAAGAACAAACAGAATTATACAGCTTAGTTGTCAAATATATGATGCATGGACCTTACATTACTACAATACAAATGTTTAGCAATCGGTCGCAATTAGCGACCAACTGACAATCTAGCGACTGACGGCGCGCTATTTAGTAGTAGCGACGAACAAGTCGGTCACTATAATTAATAATTGTTTAATAATTATTTAATTTAATTTAATTAATAATTATATAATATTAAATAATTAATAATTATTTTATTTGATTAATTAATTAATTATTAATAATTATCTTTTAATCATTATAACAATTGCAATTAAAAAAATTTACTATCATTAATTTTTTTTTGTGACCCCAAGAGGGCATGGAAAGGGATCGAACCTGAGAACTTACATATTGTAAAGTCCAGCTCTACCACTGAGCCATCCCTTAGGTTCCCAATTTACTATCATTAATGAAAATGTGGATATTTACAAAACAAAATGTAATATTATTATTTACATCAAATAATATCCAAAAACTCCTAACTAAAATCCGGGATCATTTCCCAGTATATCTGAACGATACACATCTGTCCACAAGTTGAACTCGGATCATCCACATGCTGGGTGCTCGGTTGCGAGGTCCGTTCCTGGAGCACCTGCTACAGCATCGATTCCAACCTCCGCTGGTTGGACTGGAGATCCTTCATCTGTCGTGCCTAGTCCGGCGGTGTAGACACCTCATTTTTGGACACCCTTATTGTACATTTAATTAATAATTAGCTGTGCATGACGTTTGCTAAGCTAAAATTAATTTCTAGTCTTTTAGATGATTGCTACGTGCAATAGAGTTACACCATTTAATATTTGATCCATACCACACATAGAACAAGTCATTAGGGCATGACATTGTCACATGTCTCACACAACTAATTCTTTTCTCCACTTCCCCAATAAGATTTGCTTCAATCATTGAGTATCATGCCCTGGGATCTGTGTAGAACCTTCTCCAAGCTTCTAGAATGTATCTAGGAAGGGAAGGAAATGATTAGTTTAAATGAAATATTGCATGCAACAATTTCATGTGTGATATGCCATGCACACCTTAGTCTAGGCTATTTAAATAATGTGTGTGAGTGTAATATTAATATAAAAATAAAGAGGAAGAAATTTAATTATATTTAATAAAAGAAGTTCAAAATGAGGTATCTACAAACATGAAGATGGGCACACCCCCACACACCGACCACGGCTTCATGACCAGCCTACTCCAAAACACATTGGCCGCCCCTCCGTCATCTTTACCGTTTACTCTTTTCAATGGAAAAACTTTAAATTTTGACTCCCGTTTTTTTTTTCTTTCAAATACTTGGTATCAAAGATCGTAGTTTCATATAATTTTCATTAAATGAAACGACGTCGTTTCCTACCAAGTTTTTGCAAAAAAAAAAAAAAAAGGAAAATCAAATTTCTAAACCAACAAGGCAGCGACTAGCCGACCATACGCGGAAGAAACTTAAGAACCCCCGAAATTCAAGCGAGGCAACAAGCCAACTATCAAGAGCGACCAACGCAACTACACCGTTGTCAATTGTCATGCCTCTGTCTACCACCGTCATCGCCGCGAGTGCTTTGAGTCCTCTCTCTCCCTTTCAATTCCTTATTTTTTTTTCTTAGCATAATCGATTGTTTACTAACCCTAAATTCTAATTTGATTCAATTGTATGGCATGAGTTTCTTGGATTCTTTGTTACACTTTATACCATCAATGGTATTGATTGTCGATTATAAAAAAAATATATATATATATATATATATGCTACGTATACCGCATAATCAATCGCAAAAACAACGGACATGCATTGCGGACTTGTTATAAAGCATGTTGTTGATTCATAAATCTTGATTCATTCCAATTCTTTTGCCCTAATTTCTAATTGTCTTTAACATATGTTTACCCTAATATATGATTTGTCCTAATTTCAAGAATAGATTATGAAAGATTGATTAATTGATTTATCCTAATTTTCCCCTACTATATGATTTGTCCGGATCTGCCTGATTCATTGCAATCTTTGTGGTTCTTTCACATGAAGGCTTTGTAGAACCGATGGAGATAATTTTGTGTATAAATTATAATGACATTTGCCCTTATTCCTGATTTTTTGTTGACTCAGCACATTCTTCTACTTGCCCGACCCCAAAAACTTTTTGTCGGGGCTGCTTCACCGAACCCACATATACTTTTGTCCCACCTCAGATGAATCTTGACTCCTCCCCAAATCGAGCCAAACGTATTTTACGATCACTCTTGACAATGATCAATTTATAATTGTCTACATCGGATTAGATCTTGGCACGGGGGAATACTTGACACCTACTTAAGAAGAAAAAGTATTAGAAAGAGATTGCAGAAGCCAAAGGAGTGCCGTGACAGTTGGGGCGGGTTTAGGAAGATTTGATGAGATCGATTGAGAATTTATTAAAGAAAGAGACTGTCGGTGGGATAGTTTCCAAGTGCTAACTACTGAGGGTTAATAAAACCAATTGATTGAGGGGAAAGGTGTTTCAACTGTTACTTCTTCTTTCCATGTCCACTTGTTTTATGTGTTGGCCAAATTTATGTGTTCAAAGCCAAAAACCAGTCTATGTTACATTCATTACAATGAAGGAGTCACCATGACCATGACCATGCCCAATAAATTTAGAATCCTCTTCTTCACCAATAATTTTTTTTTAATTATTCTTCATTTTTAAATACATATTATCTTCATCCCTAAATAAATGACGTCATGTTTTGGGTTTTTTTAGATAATTATTCTAAACTTTGATCAATTTGTTACGAGGATCAACGTGTTGTTGTCAAGTTATAAAGAATGGTGTTGATAGTTCACTTTACAGTCTTATATATATTGAAATTTTAAATTTTAAAATTTAAATATATGTCAAAAAAATTATTTTAATAATAAATCAGGTTGATTTTCTAAAATCAAACAGAACACTCTTTCAGAAATGTGAAAGCTCAGTGGTAGAGCTGGACTTTACAATATGTAACATCTCAAGTTCGATCTCTTCCTATGCCCCTTGGACCAAAAAAAAAAAAAGTGAAAGCAGGGGATAGTATAAGTTTATTTTCTAACACTTTGTAGAGATTCCCAATTTGGAAATTCCAACACAAGTAACAAGAGATTAAGTAATTTTAATAATTTTTGTTCAATTCAGACCACTTCAAATCTAATGGGAGCTGTTGATTTTTATTCGAAAAATAGAAAGAAAAAAATTCTTAATTTTATCAGTTAACAAAATTATTTCTATAGAAAACAATGACTAGTGGGTTCATTTGTGGTATAAGGAGTTGGAGAAGAAAAAGGGAATGAAACTCCAATAGTTTTATGTTAGTACTACAAGCTTATAGATCAACAGTTAAAAGAAACAAGCTTAATTCATGTTAAGACAAGCTTAATGTTAAGTGGGACCCAGAAAGAAACTTCAAATTGGACTAGTATTCTCAGCTGATCCTCTCTTCCAAAAACCTTTTTGGTCTTTGTTTGCCTAGCTATTTTTCTGTGTTCTTACTTATAGAGAATTCATCATCTTCTTCATCATCATCATCATCATCATCCATTTCTTTCTAAGTGTGAAGGCTTCCCTTGATTTTTGATTCAACATGCTTACAGAGGTAAGAAATTATTCAATGATATTTAGAACTTTGACTCTCTCTCTCTCTCTCTCTCTCTCTCTCTCTCTCTCTCTCTCTCTCTCTATCTCTCTCTTT
>JAOWAN010069503.1:0-11471 GCA_028566635.1 Lobelia cardinalis
AAGCAAATGGGTATTGAATGGCATACCCCCTTTGATTTCTTCTCAAACCGAAGTTCTTGGTGGATCTCGATCTACTTGTTGAAGCCATTGATGAGTTTTGGTGAAGAAGATGAAGCTTTGGAGCTTGGATTTTAATGGAGTTTTTGGTGGATTTGGTTAGAGAGAGAAAGAGAAAAGGGAGAAGAAAGGAAGAAGAAGAAGAGGAGAGAGAGAGAGTGATCGGGTTTGGGGGGTCTCCCCCCTCCCTTGACTGATTTTAATCAAGGGTAGGTGGAGAGTTACACCCCTACTCCCTCGTTTCTTCCGGCGCGATTAAATGCCCCCTGAATCTACGAAAACGCTCCCGAGAGCCCGAAATTTCTCCAAATTCGATTCCGTCAACTCCAAGATGATGCGGCGTATTCTTCAATCAATATATGCATTTTTAATACTTTCATTTTGTATTAAAAGTACTTTCGGCTAAAAATTTTGCTTTTAAACGAGTTTTACGCCTTTTTGCAAAATCTTTCCGGTTAAAGTTTTCGCTTTTAAACGAGACTATACCGACTTCAAAAGTATTTTCAAAAGTGAAATTCCCGCTTTTAAACGGATGATTGATTTCCAAAAGAGGAAAAATGAAACAAAGTTTTACATTTCCGCGAACTACGCGTGGTCTGATTTCTTGCTTTAAACGAGAATACGTAGGCAGCCTCTATGAAAAAGGTTTCAACCGCAACTTTCAAGAAATCACTTTCCCGTTGGGTGATAAGATTAAAAATTTTTTCGTTGGGTGATAAAATTAAAAGTTTTTCCCGTTGGGTGATAAAAAACCATTTTCCCGTTGGGGGATTCAAAAAATATTTTTCCGTTGGGTGATTCAAACAAATTCTTTCGGGCCAAAAGTGGTGGTCCGTTCATATCGACGACGTTGCTCGCTCGCTAACCAACTGCGCAAGCATCGTCGCCGAGGGGCTCTGTAGACACCCCATTTTTGACCCTAGTAAAATAAAGCATTTTTACTAGAGAAATTAATCAATCAAAATGACTCAAGTGATGTTAATAAATATATTGCTTGAAGTACATGAATATACATACTCAAATGTTGCATTTACACATTACTAATGTAACATAACAAATTGTTTTGTAGGATGAATGGGAGTAAAGACAAAATAGTTTTCATTTGTTATATTTTGTTTTGATACACATTATTCATATTCTATGATGCTCTAACGATTGTATTTCATGATCTACAAACTTCAAAGAGTTACATAAACAAGAGATAATGATTTTTGTGACTTCAAAATAGCCAAAAAGGGTTTTTACATTCATTGGAAAGGAATAATTTTTGAAAAAAGTGCGTCAGACCCTTGTCACGCCCGTGCCCTATTTTGGCACCCCCGTGCCAACCTCAATCTCTTGCAGACACCAAAAGTACAGCGAGCTAAGCACGGCCGTGCCGTCCCATGGCATGCCCGTGCCAGCCTCTTTGCCAAAAGAGATCGCTATTACAGTTATTTTCATATAATTTCTTCAAACCCAAAACCATTTACAACATTAAAAATCATTTCTCTTCATTAAAAACATTATCTTTGACCAAAATCCTTCAAATTTCTTGGAAAATATAAAGTAAATACACTTTGCAACAAGAATTTGAAGTTTTTTTAAAACCGTTTCATCTTTCAACTTTTGATCAAGAACCTAAATCATGTCCACCGAGAAGAAGAAAAGGGAGACGAGCAACTCTAGCCATTCCATACAGCTGCAATAGGAGCAACTAATGCAAATTTCACTCATATGCAGTTTTAGCCTCGTCCTCTTCCCCCATATATATTGGGCGGTATCATACTCTTTCCTTGACTTTGTCTATATGTTTAAATGTTTTAATATGCCATCAAGGACGATGTCAAGGTTTATGTTTGGGGAGGGTATGAGTATGTGTATTCATATTATTGTTTATGTTTTGTATGTTTGTGTTTTGGGGCATTTATTTGAAAAAAATTTCATTTCGTTTTTGTTCAACAAGGTACTTAAGCCCATAAGTACCAATGTTTTGTAACTTATGCTAGAACTGTGTGAAAGCATATGTGATTACTTGATAAGTTCCCATGTTTTGCTAAGGAAGTAGATTAGCGAATCTTGAACCTTGTTTACTATAGTCCAAATCTGTAATTGAAATTGATGTTCTATTTGCGTCAGTTATTAAGAATTTGCTTCACTTGAGCGCACACGAGCACGCTGGTACATTGAAGGAGCAGGTAGATGCAGATTGGTGAAATATGGACAGAAGGTCTGTTTGATTGCAAAAGAATAAGATATTGAAAATCGGGGTTGGAAGAAATGAAGTACAATGTGTACATCCCCCGTGGCATGAAAGGAAATTATATAGAAAAAGGGTGAAGTCCAATGTTATATCTCAATCCCCTTGGGCAAAAGAAAGTGAAACAGCCATCCTTTCATGTCAAAAGAGTGCTTATTTTGCACCACATTGATTGTTTGTGCTATGCACTAGTCACTTGGCTAAAAGAAAAAAAAATAGTTATGCGATCAAGAAAAGGATTCAGACAGATTGGAAGTTCGGAGATAACCTTGACGCTGATTTGACGCTCTGGAGATAGTATTTAGCAATATTATTACACATGTGAGGTAAGGCACTCTCTAATTCCTGACAAGGGCTTTACTGATAAAGTAAATTGCTTATTTCTAGTATAGTTTACAATGTTTAGATGAGTTAAGTTATTTCTATGTTGCAATTCTGTGGTGAACTATGATGGTATGATCAATATGTAATTGCATTTTTAAGATATAAGGAATTTTGTGGGTGTATTCACTGCAAACCCTCACGAGACACAACTCGTCCACTAGGGGTAACCTAAGGGTTTGAAGGCTTGTTGCACATGCTAAGTGTAATCGTGATTCCTCCGAAAGTGAGTTAGGATTATAAGTTTTAAAATTGTTAGTTTAGTTTTTATTTTTGTTTGACCGAGACGGCCAAAGGCTAAGTTTAGGGGTGTTGATAGCACTTAAATATGCCTATATTATTGTGCTATTTCTATGAGTATTTTGGCTTAATTTCATATGATTTTATTCTTGGAATGGTTATTTTGTGTATCTCAGGACTTCCAAGTAATTTAGGCTAAAGTGTGAGAAAATGTGCAGTTTTGGAGCTAAAAAGGACTAATCTGGAGAAGAATGAAGTCCAAGGGCTGAAGCAGTGAACCAAATAGAGAAGATTTCGTGCAGAATTTGACAGAGTACAGGGCACGGCCGTGCCAGTAACTGGCACGCCCGAGCCAATCCAAAATTCAGCAAAGCGTGTTTTAGCCGATTTTAGGGTTTCCTGATCTATTAGAGGCATATGAGCCACACTATATAAATTACTGCCCCAGCAGCTTTTAGGGATACACTCTAGACCTGAAAACATTACGTAATTCATTATTCTCTGCATACTTTAGCTTTAGTTTCAAGTGTTCTTCATAGCAACGATTTTCAATTATCAATTGAAGTTTTTCAAGCAACAGGGATTGACAACCTTTGTTCTTCGTAAGTTTACATCTGACAATTGTTTGCTTGCGGATTGCTTGTTTGATTTTGATTGTGTGTTCGTGAGTTGGGATTGACAACCCCGATTCTTTGATCATAGTTGTGATTCCGTTTCATTTAGTACTTGTTAGTTGCGCAAATCGAGGATTGACAACCCGAGATGTGCGTGCTTAGTTTACTTGCTATTTACATATTTCATTTCGTTTTGTGAATTAGAATTGAGATTGACAACCTTGATTTTAAGTTCATTCCTGCAATTTTAGTTGTTTTATATTGTTAGTATGATTTTGGGATTGACAACCTCATAATTCAATTAACGATATTAGTTTAGTTCTAGTTTACAAATCATCACTATAATCCGTTTGCTTAGATTAGAATTGAATTCGATTATCCAGTACTTACAGAATTAGTTCATCCGTCCTCGTGGGTTCGACTCATACTTTTCACTTTATTACTTGATTGACCGCGTTCTCTTGCGCATTATTTTCGTTATAGAAAATATCACATCACCCATCATAGAAGGGTATGAAGGGAGGTGCTATATGGACGACATCAAGCCCCTCCGAGCATTTGATGATCTGGGTTCTCCTCTGGATGTGGTTTTCTGCGTCCTGAGAAACAAGGGGGTAATTGAAGATAAGTACACGGGCCTCATCTATCGGCTCACCCAAGAGACAGTAGTAGATAACCAATGTGACTATCACCAACAGTGGGGACATCACACAAGACAATGCCTATCTCTGCTTCACCGAATACAGGATCTTATTGGGGAAGGTATAATTTAGAAGCCACCGGCCCCTGATACTGTCACTATTGAGGAGGACGCTCCCGAGGATCCAATGAAATGGAAAGATGTGCCGCTCCCGTCAAGAAAGAGGTCTGCCAGCCATAGGGTTTGCCCACAACCTTGAAGGAAGCATGCCAAGCCATTCCCCCCATCTTGTATATAGCCATCAGTCGGTCTAGTCAAGAGTCCTTGTTATTTCAGTCTGTCTGTCGAGTCCTCTGCTTTTAAGAGCATTTTCCCCTGACGCCTCAACAAGCGTCCAATATGCATTTCTCTTTTCCAGTTAATGAGAATATACTCTACTTATAAATCTCCCTTGATTATTAAATCTTTGAAATGATGGATTAACTCAAGAAACAAAACATGATAAATTCATTGTTAATCAAGATTCATTTTTAAGATGAATGGACCCTAAAAAAAAGTTTAAAAAATAATTGATCGTAAAGGATTAAACCATCTCAATGAGGATCATGTTCAAGAATTCAAAGGGGGCTATCCACAACATGTACAAGAGACGAGCTCCCACCGCAACACGAAATAAAGGGCATGCTCAACGAAGGGCGAACAAAGAAAGATATCAAAAGAGAGGAGCATTTGTACTCATTCAAAAAAAAAGAAAAAAAAAAAGAGAAAGCTCGCTAGGTTAAGACCCAAATGGGCGACCTAGGCAAAAGTTAGAGCTAGAGCACAAAAGAAAAGCACGCGAAAGTCGAAAACCGAAAAGGGCGGCCTAGCGAAAGAACGGGTGTGCTCAAAAGAAGAATGAAGATGAGAAGAATAAGAGAAAATTGAATGCCTCATCATCCCATATCACTCATGCAAAAATGTCTCAAGACGATGACAAATAGCCGCCAGGGCTTTGAAGACATCAGAAATGGTGCGAACTACGGCGATCTGAGCCTCACTTTGAGGAACGTAGGAAACCTTCACGGGTTCGGTCTAATCAATAGTACGAGTTACCATTGGAGCTTCCTCTCGAATTTCGTTGGACAACCCCCCTTTTATCACGAACTCAAAAAACATGATTTGAATCAAGATCGGTAAAAATGTCAAAACACTTTTCAAAAAAAAAAGAGTATATATATATATAAAATATAAGTTAGGTTCATTTTTAACAATCAAGGGATGATTAATAAGGAAGAGTGGTCTCAACTTAATGTGTTCTCATGAGTCTTCACACAAGATCTTGTGATCCTTACTTGGAGGTTTGGAGCTTATTCTCAAGTTTGCAATATAGTTTGTGTCTTGTTCTAAAACATAAATAAAATTTCATTTCTCCCAAGGAAGTTCCATTTATTACATAAAAGATGGAATTACATAATACTTTCGGGTCAAGTCCAAAACTCATCCTTACACTACAAGGATTTATTACACAAACTCACAAA
Source organism: Lobelia cardinalis (assembly GCA_028566635.1). NCBI lineage: Eukaryota > Viridiplantae > Streptophyta > Magnoliopsida > Asterales > Campanulaceae > Lobelia > Lobelia cardinalis. The sequence continues at coordinate 5,692 of JAOWAN010069503.1, forward strand.
AGAAAAGAAAAGAAAAGGAAAAATCGTAATGGCAATCTTGGGGAAAATACTTATTTTTTATGTCTTCCTTCTACCAAAAGCGAAAAGATTTGTCTTTCCTCTTCAAATCCTTACCCTTCCACTCTTAGCTTGAGCTAGGTTCGCCCGAGTTGTGGTAGTTCACCTCATATGGTTCATCGGCCAAGTATGCATCAATGGGGTCGGCTTCGGGAGATATTGGGAAGGTTTCGTTACTCGGAATAAGATGAAGAATCCTCGACCCCCTCATGCGGTCTTCCGCCGCATTTGCAATAGTGCCCTCAAGAATCTTGGATATGGAGGTCACAATGCCGAAGTACTCCCTTTGCACTTGGGGAATGAGCCATCCCAAATAAACCTCGTCCAAGAAAATGGATTCGGGCGGATTTCCCACCGATATAGATCGTGCATCAATGTGGCAATTCCAATAGCCGCTTATGTTCATTGCAAGAACCATACTCATCACCTCCTTGGTTGGAAGAGAGAACTCCCAAATAGGCACTCATGGAGCTCGCCCGAATTTCCTTGTGATCCGGTGTTCGAAATAGAAGCTCGAGTGGCAAAGGCCGGGAAGGAAGACGTAGGTCTTCAAAGTAGAATACATGATAAACCGCTTCAAGCACCAATGGGGCGGCATCCAAGTGATCTCATCAGTTTGAACATTAGCAAAGAACATCAAGCACTCCTTAGCGGTTCAGTAAAAGCTTGAGCCGAAGGACCTCAACCCATATACAGCCGGGTTATACACCGTCCCCTCGAACGGCTTCACGCCTTGAAACTGTTCTTGGAACCACATATGCAAAAGGAGAGAACTCCCTCGATTGAAGCCATATTTATCACCCAAGATAAAATGGTCCAAGCCATGCAAAGTTTCGCCAAGGATAAGGGGGATCATGTTGGCCTTCCTTGAGTATGCTTGGAAGACTACTTCAATCAAGATGATGTCAATGAAGCCCTACCTACACACAAAGAAATACTTCGAGAAGAGGCAAAGTGCAAGAGCAAACTCCCGTTTCTCCATATATCGGGCATTTTCCGGATGGGGTAATGAAAAGAAGGAAGGCAAGAGGGTAATATCCAAGAGCTTCCCATGAACAAGCCTCTTGATGTGGCCCAACTCTAGCTCAAGTTTTTGATGAAAAGTCATTAGTGGAGAACGAGTAAATTCGGGGTGAGCAAGCTTACCTCCTTCAGGTATGTTAACCATGGCACAAAATTCTTCGTGGGAAGGACACATCTCGTTGAAAGAGAAGTTGAAGAGGTGAAGCCTTCGAGACCAAAACCGGGAGGCCGCCCTCAACATGGCCCAATCCACCACCAAAACATGCCAACCAAATATACACTTAAAGCCAAGGAGGCATGAAAGTGTGCTTTCTCTCGTTTGGACATGTTCTTCACCTAAAGAGCAAGAGAGCTCTCAAATGAAGGAATGGGTTCAAGTGTATCATAGGAAGGCTAGGAGCTAGACATGATGCAAGAGATGAAGAGAAAAATTCAGCAAATGAGCTCAAGAAGAGAAGAGATATGATTGCAAACATACCCATGTAACCCTTTTATAGTGCCAAAGATCATATGCAAAGTGAGGATAGTCAAAACCTATGCTATGGGATGATTCCTTAGCTTAGAATCTCCATAAAAACTCAGGAATTCTGTCACCAAAGCAGTCGTTCAAGAGATTGGACACAAAGCAAAAGAGAAAAAGTCAAAAACCAGAAAACAGCTCACTGGGCTCGTTCCGGCCCAGATCTGGCCGGTCCGGCCCTGTTGCCTCAGTCCAGTTCATGGCCATTTTTCCAAGTTTCCAAAAACCACCCCAAAGTGGGTCCAAGGTGCACCAAAGGCTGGCCGAAAATGCCCTATTTATAGCCTTGATTCCCCTTTCACCAAACAAAACACAACACACCAAAAAAACCATCACTTTTACTTTCACTCTTCACAACATATTCATCCATTTCCCCATTAAAGGGATCAACCAAATTACACACCATGTAATTAAGAGAGGAAAAATTCCTTGTCCTTTTTTACCTAGGATGATCATCTTCCATTTTAAATTATTCATTTTCCTTTATCTTAATGTGAATGACATTTTTCATAATAGATAAAAGTGTGCATAAAATAAATGCTAGCATAACATACATTTTGCATATAAATTATGTGTGCATCATACATAAAGTCTGCTAAATTAAATGTGCATTATACAAGTTGTCAAATATATTACAAATTGTTTTCCTAGCTTTGTTACAACAAAAGCTCAGGTACGACGGCGCGACCGCCTCGAGGAAGACCACCGCGATCACCGCTGCTTCCCGATCCGCTGCCGCTAGCCACATTGGTGTCCCGGCATCCCCAACTGGTTGTCCACGCTTGTAGCCGCTGGTACCTCTCGCGCAGATCAAGATAAGTCCGGGGAAGGATATTATGATCCTTGATCAAGACCTGCAATGCAATGGCTACATTAAACAGTGGTCGAAGACAGAAAAAATGCAAAGCAATAAAACAAGACGTAGAGTCCGGACGTGGGGTGGTATGGCATACTCCGGCGGAATCTCTCGCTGACCCAGCTCCTCGATGATCTTGTCGTCGTGCTCATCCCGGTAGCTCACACTCTCCTTGAAGCGAGATCTCCACTTCGGCTCTCTTAGAGGCTCCGGAGGCATAGCCAGTCTCTGCGCTATAAATGCACGATAATCAGCATCAGGGTAAATGAAATTCTCAGCCGGCATCATCAGGGACCAGCTGCGAGCATCCTCGGTCAACATCATCGGTGGAGTATCATGAGGCACATACAAAACCTCGGGTTCACATCCCCACTAACGAGAGAATCTCTCTCCCAAATATAAGCAGTCAGCAACTGGAGCCACCAAGCAAACTCGGGACAGGGTCCGCATCTTAATATCGGGGAATTCAACCCCCACTCTCCTCCAAGGATAATATGTTGTGAGAACCCCCGTCCCCTCCTCGACGCCCTCGGGATTAATGGCTTCACGCATTAATCGAGGTTTTTCCCTTCGAATGAAAACGTGTCGTCGGGCGTCCTTTAGCGTGCGATGAGGACTTTGGTACAACGCACGGGTTTTCTCATTTCGTGACCGCTCGACTTGTGTGAAAGATTGAGAGTCGCCACCTCCATTTATATCTAAGACTTCGGAAGCACAAGCCTTTTTTGAATGTGAGAGATTGTAGGTCCGGGGGCTAGGTTACGAATCGGGAAGGGGTTAGGCACCCAATTCGCCCTTTCGATCTCTTAACAATGTTCTAGCATACATGTCTCCTATAGGTTGGTCAGTTGGTTGGTCTGTTGCTTTACTTGTGATTCAAAGAAGATGCAAAAGGGAGGTGAACATGATCTCATCATCATTTTCTTTGCATTAATCATGCGATAGGAAAGGAATGAACATTTTATTCATGTAAAAAGGAAAAGGAAATATTTTTATACAGAATGTACATTTTAGTCATGTATTTTAAAGGAAAAAGACTTACACTTTGATCATGAAAGTAAAGGAATGTTTATGTACTTTAGGTAAAGACTTTAGGAAGTAAGACTCTCTTGCTTGTCATCCTTCAAGTGTCAATCATCCAAGTCATTGAGGTACTTTGGAAATGAAACCATCATTTGTAGGATTTTTAGAGAGTGTTTGTATTTTTAAAAGGATATTTGATATTCACAAGGAGTGCATGTACCTTTAGAAGAAATGACCATCATCACTAGATTAGGATTGCTTTCAATGTGCTTATCTCTTTTGAGACTCCTAGAAAGGAGTGAACCTTTGTGAGGTTCATGAACATTTACGTTCCTTCATTTTTAGATCCTTTAATAGTCACTTTAGAAGAAAAGGAAAGATGGAAGGAGAGATTTTGAACTTAACTCAAAGATGGGATATTAATCCCACACTTTGAGGATCACATTTGCATATGTACAAGTATGTATATGATACATATATACATATAGCAATATAAATCAACTCAAAGAGTGACATTTATAATCCCACTCTTCAAGGACTACACTTTATGTGCCATATACATATATAATAATATATATACATATGAAAGCAAGATAAATGGAATGTAAAGACATAATCAACTCACCAAATATGAGATTTATAATCCACACTTAGGAGAACTTGCATGAAATAATAAAGAAATGTAAATACATAATCAGCTCACCAAGTAGGATTTGCAATCCAAACTTAGGAGGACTTGCAATGTAATAAAGAAATTTAAGTACATAATCAACTCTCAAAGTAGGATTTGTAATCCAAACTTAGGAGGACTTGCACTCATTATGTGCTAGCATGTATAGCATGCCTATGTATATATATGTATACATATATTGTAAGCAAATAAAGAGTAGGTATTAAGTGAACAACTTCACATTTACAAGTGATAAGCACATAAACACCCTACTTGGTTTATTACCAAGTAGGTTTCAAGTTATTTACATAACAATGAAAGAAATTAGAACTTTTACCAGATGAAAAGAGAGTAAGCTCACCTACTTTCAAGGGGTTTGAACAAATGGGTGATCACTCTTTGTTTAAGGAGACGGAATCAAAGAAGAAAGAAAGAAATAAAGAAGTTCAAGTTGATGAACTTTCTTTATTTCTTTCTAACTCTTATCTATCCTTGTTTGTTCTTGCTTTGGATGATTGAAGGTTGCTTATGTTCTTGGAGATGGTGTTTAATGAAGGGAAAGAGAGGGTAAGTACTTCTCTTTGATGATTAAGAGAGAAGATAGGAGAGGCAAAAAAAATGTAAACCTTTCTCTAAAAGATTTGTGAAAGTCTTCCAAGAAAAATTGTGAACCTCTTTCCTAAAAAAATTGTGAACCCTTTGAAGAGTGAAATGAGGGTGGTATTTATAGGGGGAGGAGGAGTGTCCGGGAAATGTCCAAAATACCTTTGGGAGTAATGATGAGTTTTTCCAACTTGAAATGGCCAAAATCCTGGAAACAGCTTTTTTGGGCCGGTCCGGCCCATTCTTGGCCGGTCCGGCCCATATGCCCAGTTCAGAGAGTTTTTGCCTTTTTCTTCAAGATTCCTTTGGAATATCATGATGCTATTCCTTTGGAATAAAATGATGATATTCTTGGCTCTTCAAGTCTTCCTTGGCATGATGAGATTCTTGACTTCCAATTTTCTCCCTTGGCATGATGATGTCCCCTTTGATTTGATTTATTTTGAGAGAGAGAGAGAGAGAGAGTCTTCATTTTTGTCTTCACTCTCATTCATCCTACAAAATAAATTGTTATGTCACATTAGTAATGTTTAAATGTAACATTTGAATATGTATATGTATTTTAAATGTAAGTAACATTTTTGTTAATGTTACTTTGGCCTTTTATTTAACTAAAAACTCTCTAGTAAAACATTTTATTTACTAGGGTCAAAAATGGGGTGTCTACAGCGCCCCTCGGCGACGATGCTTGCGCAGTTGGCTAGCAAGCGAGCAATGTCGTCGATATGAACGGACCACCATTTTTGGCCCGGACGAATTTGTTTGAATCACCCAACGGAAAAATGTTTTTCGAATCCCCCAACGGAAAAAGTTTTAATTTTATCACCTAGCGGGAAAATATTTTTTATGTTATCACCCAACGAGAAAATGATCTTTTGATTGGTTTTTTTTTTTTATCACCCAACGGGAAAATGATTTTATTTTATCACCCAACGGAAAAATGATTTTTTGAAAGTTGCGGTCGGACCCCTTTTATAGAGGTTGCCTACGTATTCTCGTTTTAGAGGCGAGAAATCAGACCACACGTA
>JAOWAN010069534.1:0-11467 GCA_028566635.1 Lobelia cardinalis
TAAATATAAAGATAAATTATATATATAGCAAATTTAAAAAAAATGACGCACAAAAAAATTTTAATCATGTTTTAAATTAAGGAATAAGATTGGTTCTCATGGTTCTCATATTAATTAGGTTCTCATTTGAGCACTCCCCTCTATATATATATATATATATATATATATATATATTTATATATATATACACACATACGAGAAAGCTGTTCAGTAGGAACTCTGCGAACTATAATAATTTGTCAAATTATTTTTTACAGATCACAGATAATATTATTGGATTACATTTTATTTTGATGATGAGTTATAGTGTTATTCACTTATTTGTGAAAAACACGTCCTTCATCACCACAGACTCAGTAAGATACTGTTGCCATTTTTTTTAGTAAATTAATTTTTACATTAACGCTAAACCTCCTTGATCTACTTTTAAAAATAATATATATATATATATATATATATATATATATAGAACATGAATTTTAGAAGTCCCAATAAAAGAATCATAGAAATACGAAGATCAAATGACGACGAATTGTTCAAGCTTAATTAATCAAAATTTCGAACTTGATCCTTGGAAATACACACAATGTGTTAGAACTTGGTTTGGAAAGTTTTGCCATCGTTGTAATCCTATTCAAATTTAAATTAGTCAACATCAATATAATGATGGAAAATTTAGATGGTCAAGAGAATTTTTTTTTTTTTTAATAAATCTTGCTTTTGATTTACTACACTAACTTATATGCCAACGCATGTAAGTTGACCTAAACAGTCGGACATGTTCTTTTTTTTGTGTGTGTAATAAATGAACAATGAAAATTCTGTGGAGCACATGATCATTGGAATGAATTTTCAGGGGAACCAAGGGGTAGTTCGAGCCGAGCTTTACAGTATGTAAGGTCTTAGATTCAATCCCTTTTCATGCCCTTTTGGAGCAAAAAAAAAATGAATTTTCAGCCCACAAGTGTACAATTTTTGTACTCCTTGGGTTTTATTTATATTAAATAAACCCCATTATTTTTATTTATTTCGTATTATGAAGAATTATAGTATATATGTCAACAAAAGTTATTAATAAATCATATATATTGCCATGCAAAGTAATTAAGCAAGTAAGAGACTTGCACATACATACATACCTATCAAGAATACCAACGTTCAACCAAGCTTCAGCCTGTCCCTCTGCCTCCGACTTTGTCCTCTCACTCCCACCAAAAAACGGCGCCATCAGCACATACCCGCAAACCCTCACCGGCGCCAACTCCGGCGCCCCCGGCCCCAGCCTCACCGCCATATGGTGTGCCATGTTCCCACCCGACGAGTCTCCAATTACAAACACACGGCCAAAGTCAACCCCACCACCACCCAACCACGCCTCAGGTGTTTCAGACAAAGCTTGTCCCTGCAGCCACTTCACGGCACTAATCCCGTCGTCCACCGCGGCCGGAAGCCTATGTTCAGGCGCCAATCGGTAGTCCGGCGCCACCACGAGTGCCTGTAGGCCCGAAGAGAGGCGGAGGCAGCAGTTGTGGAAGTTGGGCCACGCACGGGAACCGAGACAAAACCCACCCCCGTGCAGGAAATACACAATAGGGAGCTGCTGCTGCTGCTGCACGGCCGTGTGGGAGTTGGGCTTGTAGAGGCGGAGGGAGAGATTGTTGTTATGGTCGTAACAACAGTCTTTCCACACGACGGAGCCGTCGTCTATAACGGGAAAGGCTTTGAAGTCGATTTGGTCTAAACGGAAGATGGTGCCGTCGCTAAAGACTTGGAGGACACCTTCGCAGTCTTCTACTATGTGGGCAAGAGAACCCATTTTTGTCTTTCTCTCTCTATGTGGTGTGTAATATGTGTAGGGAGGATATGGTTAGTTTCAGCAAGAGGAACTATATAAGCTAGCTTTATATAGGCATGAAGTGCAGGGGGGAAGAAAGAGATATTCTTTACACCTTTAAGGGTATTATAGTAAAAATGTTAATGCTTTATTAATCTACGTATTTACTTACGGCTCATTATTTTATTAATTAAGGAGGACAAACAACAACCAAGATAGAAATATATATATATATATATATATATTATATCTTCCCATATCAAGGAGGTAAAAATTTTATATGATTTATTATTAATTTTACTACGTATTAAATATCAAATCATTTATATATTTTTGAATCATCTGTAATTAATCGTTAACTTAAAATATGACACTAGATTTAGATCAATTGACGAATTTTGGGTCGTTACAAGTATGTCAAAAATTTGAGTTTGAGGCTCACCACTAATTTTCATAAAACTTGCCACTTATGTGAGATCCACATCAACTTGCAATGTGCTTGCAAGTTCTTTGTCATCATCTAATGTTTGTCCTATTCCTATCCGATAAGTACATCCTTTTCTTACGAAATCGATGTAATAGCTCGAAATATGTGTATTATTACATTTGGTTGCACATGTGCTTGATAAATGAGCAATTAGAATATATCCTTCGTTTCACGATTCTTTTAGACTTTTGTACATATATTAAAAAGTAATTTATATTAATAAATTTATTTTTATTAAATAATTTCTCTTTATTAATAAGAGAAGAGATAAAGTATAATTAATAATTATTAATAGTGGAGAAAGTAAGAGGGTAATTTAGAAAAATATACATAAATTTCTTAGATATTCTAAATGGACAATTATTTTGGAACAAATTTTAACTTCTAAAAGGACTACTATTATGAAACGGAGGGAGTAATAAATGTAAAAATGAATTTAATAATCAATTTTGACGTTTAGTTAAGTGTTAGAAAATTGGACTTTGGTAATTGCTGAAAAACAATGTACCATACTTAAAAAGTGCTGAAAGTAAATGCCGTTAAATATTTTCTGACATTTAATAACTGTTGATTATTATTTCAGCATGTCTTACAGTGGCACTTGTAAAAGTGCGGGAAAAGCATCGAAAATACATTTTTAACACTTTTTGACCGAATGTCGATAAAAATCGGTTTTGGTGTAGTGAGTGTGAATTAACTTGACGGACTGATCTCAATAACACAGTTGATTAATCTTTAAGTTTACAGCGAAAGTTTGGATAGACATATTAGCCAATGAGCATTGTTAATGATCCCAATCGTATATGAGATAATCAGTAGTATTACTCACACAAGCACTAATGAGCAAGGAATGAAGTGCAGAACATAAATAATATGATTTTTCAAGTGGTTACCAACACTCTTCGCTAGCAAATTCACCCCCTACCGTTCCTGTTAAACACTCAAAACTTCTTTTTCCCAATAAACTCAATTCACTTATAATAACAACACTAAAACTATCTAAATTACCAGCTGACACCTTCAATTGTGTGTCTTACAACCTGAGAACTATCAAAGCTCCAATTCTCAAGTTGATACCTCAATGTGTCACTTTACTAACTTTTGGAAAAGTAAAAAAAAAATCACTATATATGATAGTGTTTGGACTTCATAAAATGCTTCTAATTTAAGCTAGTGAAAGCTTTACAATTTGTGAATAAGATGAAGCTACTCTTAAGTATTCTAGTAAAAATAAATACTCAAGTCTTAAGATATGACTATGTTCTGCAAATTTGAACTTGTAGGTTTGCAAACAAGATAGATGATCTTTGTAGCTTATGTTTGATGTGCCAAATCTATTTTTCGATCTACAGGAAGGCAGATATTTATAGGATGAAACAACATCCGTTTGAGTCAAAATTATTGTTCCCCCCCCCCCCCTTTGAATGAATTATTTAAGTCAGAATTATACTTTGACCTTTGACTGATCATACGTGTCAGGTTATCTCATTGATTGTTGACTAATTAAATGCTGCTACATTCTCTTTTTGTTAGGTCTATGTGGCAATCTTTATTCCACATCAGAATTATGAATTAAATCATAATTATACTTTAGAGCACGATCTGGGTTGCAGCTGTCGGTCTTCATTCAATTTACTGTTGGTCTTCATTTACTTAGTTGTTGGTCTACATATTAGCCTAATGAAGCAAGGAGTTGGCTTGCTGATTGTAAGCCTTGAATCAGGCGAGTTTTGCTGCAGCTATCTAAGTGAGGATTAATATGATCTTGATAGGCCAGAACCTTGTTGACTGCTTTGCTGAATTAGATCTTCTGATTTGACTTTCTTGAAGCTTGCCGGGGGATAGCTGTTGGAGTCTTGATTTTCTCTTGCTTCACAGAATGATTGCTGAATCATTATAGTTCAAGTTCTGGTGAAGATCAAGACTTGGGAAGGACCATTTTAGCTTGTTGATCGGATCTAGGTATCTAGGTTGATATCTGCTACAGATGGTTAGCTGTTGATTGCTAACAACTTTATTGTGACTTTTGTCTTGTAGATTCATGTACCATTTTCTTGTACTTGTGTCCAGACTTACATGGGATGATCCTTTGATGTTGCTTAACATGATTCTTGCATGATTCAGTTAGAGTTCTATAGAATAATCAGGTAGGTTCGCTATTAGTTGACTGTTCTGAATTGTCATAAATAGGAGACTTTGCTATTTGTATATTTGCATTCGACTCTTTAATGCATGAATACTCGTCTCTTCTCATGTTGTGAGTGCCTTTAGCATGGATTCTGTTAGAGTTAGTTAAATGTTAATGAATTCGGATGGTGGCAGGCTTCCAAGGCTTCAGTTTAATCATAGCACTTTCAAAGCTTATGTTTTAATAAGTTTATGAAAGAACAACAGTTAACTTGTCTTTGATCGGACTTTGCTTGGATTATCCTTGCTGTTATTTTGCTTGATGTGTATTTACATTTGCTGATCAAGATAATTTTCGTATCACTAAAACTATTCTTAAGTATTGAGGTCTAACCATTTTTTCTTTTTGATGAATAAATAAATTATGCACATTAGACATGAAAATTAGATTTAGTTTTGATATTTTTATTTGTTAAAATAATATTTTTTTTGCACATATCTTAGGAAAAGTAAAAGTGTGTTGCTGCTTATAATATAAATTTAAAATTTCTCTAAATTTGTAATGCAATTTTTTAAAATTTTAATTAAATTTTTTTAATTTAAATGATATTTTATCTTACATTACGTCACTTTTTAAAATGATACATATGCTATTAATGTTTAGATTTAAGGTATTTAAACCTTTAGGATCAGAACTTAATTCTCCCGCCCCTACTCCCCTCTCCCCCACCACCAAATTCCCCTTCCCCCTCCAATTTACTTCCCTCGCAATTCCTTCTGTTTTTACCTCTTTCTTTCACTTTTTTTATTTATAATTAATTATTTAAATTATTATTTTCTTGATTATATTATTTTCGATTTATAGTAGATGATTTTATAATTGTTCTTAAATTATCCTTATAATTTTTAAATTATTCATAATTATTAATTATATTACTAAATTTAAAAGGTAATTCATTGTGAATCGAATTTCTAATTCGTGTTCATGGACATAGACACACAAGTATATAATAGGAGTTTAGATTTTTTATGTCAAATAATGTGTCATTTTTTGTGACATTTTTCTAAAATTACATCTCAATCGTTTAAAAGATGACAAAAAAATTTATAATATAACCACATCTCAACGGTTTAAAAAATAACCCTAAAATTTTAAATTCTAAATTTTAGTACATATGTCATGCTTAAAATATTAAAAAAAATTGAAGTCCAATAGTAGAAGGGGGTATTTTTGAAAATGATGGAGGATGCAAATCGCGGGACGTTCTTCAGCTGATCAGGGATTTGGGGTTTATCAATTCATCTCACTTACAAAGAGTGCTAATCTAAAGATTTCTCCAAAATTTGAACTACCAATTTGCAGGTCGCCAGTATGACAGACACTACATTATCTAAATTTTTGCCGACTGAACTATATTCCAAAACTTTATGCTTAAGATTAATAATATACCCAAAATAATACACCATTTAATATAAAAAAAAAATTCAATTCATACAATAGTGGAGCGATTTATCTGGATTGTCTCTATGGTTTTGGATAAACTCATGAATATCATAATCTGCCATTTCTTTTCACACTTTAAAGTGGAAGAATTTCAATCACATGGAACGTGGCTACAGCTTATTCTGCCATTTGTTTACGAGGAAAACTTATCCACAAAAGATTAAATTGCTTCAATGTCAAAGCTTATGTTTTCATATAAGGTGCTTATCCGGGTAAGTTGATGCACAAGGAGTTTTAGATGAGTTCGGTTCTTCTCCTAGATGGTATTTTATTTATTTATTTATTTATTTTATTTTATTAAAAAATTATTTTAACTGTTTAAAAATAATTTTAAAATTTTAAATTTTAAATTTGAGAGTACGTATTGTTCTTAATAATTACGTAACAGGAGATGAGATATTATTTGAGACATAAAATTACAATTCGTTCTAGGAGTCTAGATCCTTTGTCCTAAATGGAAGTCCAAATTTTTTTATGCCAAATAATGTACCATTTTCTGTGTCAACTTTCTAAAACTCCATTTCACCTGTTTAAAAATGATCCTAAAATTTTAAATTCTAAATTTTAGGATACATATCATTCTTCAAAGTTGACACCATTTGACATAGAAAATTCTAATTCCTCAAATGGTGTCTCATTTCCTATCTTATCTTTCTAAAATCTCATCTCAACTGATTAAAAGATGATTCTAAATTTTTAAACTATAAATTTGAAGATACATTAGTTTGTGATAATATAGGGGTTTGTATGTTTGTTCAAGATAGTAAAGGGTAGCTAAATGTAATAAATCATAGTTCATTAAACATTGAGTTAGGAAGTTTATTCCTCTCTACTAGGGGTGGTAATTTGTGACCCGATTAAACCCGTGAATTTATAATTTTTTTTTTTAAATTAACCTATTTAAGTGAGTTATAATCATTAAATTTTAATCTATTTGACATTAATTTACTAAATATATTTAAATTTATTCATTATCACACACTTAAATAGGTTAATTTTATAAATTTTATAAACCCGCGAGTTTAATCGGATCACAAATTACCACTCCTACTCTTTACATGTCTGAACTTGTATTGCCTTTGATTTACTTATTGAATAATACAAGATACATATATTTCTCTCTCTACAATCTCCATTATCATAGCTTTCATGGTATCAGATACCGAGCGATTCTATCCTTCCTCATTCAGTTGTTTCACAAATTGATCATCGATTTGGATTCCTCATCCAAAACCTTTGCCTCGCTATTGCTCATGATCTGATTCATAGATTGCTCCTACTGACGATCCTCTGTCGATCCAATTGACGACTACGACTTGGAAGAGGTAAACCTAGTCTTCCTTCTTCTCATCCACTTTATCTCCATCTGAATGATACTTCAGGAATGGTTTTAGTTGCAAAAGTTTTGGATGGACAAAATTACACGATGTGGTGTAGATCGACGAGGTTACACTTTTATGTGAAGTCAGAATTAATTAGGCATAATTACTGGAGTTCATAAATGTCCTCCTCATTCAAAATACTTTGTGCATTGGACAAGATGCAAATATATGGTGATTAGTTGGATCCTCAATTCTGTCTCCTCTGAAATTAGGGCTAGTGTAGTGTATATTAAGCTATCCAAAGATGTATGGAATGATTTAGCTACACGCTTTATTCAAGGCAATGAGCCTCAGGTTTTTAATCTAAAAAAGGAACTCACACAGCTTACTCAAGGATCTATGTCCATTTCCACCTACTTTACTAAGTTTGGAATATACTTTGGGATGGACTTGACTAGAATTTAACTACCAGTGTGAGGTGCACATGTGAGGCTGCAACATCTCATCATGAGCAACAAAATCTACAAAAGTTAACTCAATTCATGATGGGACTTAGTGATAGATTCAGTCATATAAGGAGGTCTATCCTTGCTATAAATCCTTTAGCTAGTATGTCGAAAGCCATTTCTATACTGGAATACGATGAAGGAACTTCTAACTTTTCCATTGCTCCTTCCGGTGACATTACCACAACCTTGCTTTCCAAAACTAGACAATTTCCTGCCAGACCTAGTGCTACTGTAGGCTCAAGGAGATTTGAGAGAACCATTACTAAGGCAAACTTACAGTGTGATCACTATGGTAGAACTGGACACCTTAGGGACTCCTGTTTCTTTCTAAGGGCTTTCCAGATTGGCATTCTCTCCATGGAGTTACCCTTAACCCTGCCAAAATGCCTAAGAACCTGCAGGCCAAGTCTAACATCTCTGTTACGAATCTTGATGCTATTATTGCTAATGTTGCTATCTCTTCAGGCTTAAATGATGTGCAGTATCAGGATCTATAATCATCTATTGGTTCCTCCTTTTCCACTACTTCTACGGCTAATTTAAGCAGATTCTGATTCCTCTACTAGTTTTGTAAGTTCAATTACTCGTGTTAATCTGGCATTGGAAACATCTGACTAGATAATTGACTCTGGGCAAGTGACCATATTACTACCTCGTTTTCTTCTCTCATTAATCTTGTTCCTATATATCCTCTATCATACATCTTCCTAATGACCTCACATCTTCCATCACTCACAAAGGGACAGTCAAAGTGTCTTCTCATCTCATTCTATATGATGCACTTTATGTTCCCAACTTCAAATTCAATCTCTTGTCAGGAAGCAAGCTTGCATCTCAGAGTAAATTGTGTCTCATATTCTAACCCACTATATGTGTTTTTTAGGTCCTTGTTCACAAAACTTTGAGGGGGATTGGAAAACTGGAAGAGGGATTATATAAATTTTGCCCGTCTTCATCCCCTTCTGTTGCTTCTGTCAATACTCAATCTACCCCTACCCTGTGGCACCAAAGATTAGGCCACTTTCCTGTTAAGTCTTTATATACCATTTCTTCTAAACAAGTACTCTGGATCACATGTGATTTTGTTTATGATACATGTCACTTTGCAAAGCAAACTAGAATGCCATTTCCGTTAAGTACTACTCATCGTGTTTTACCCAGCTCTCTTCTTCATTGTAACTTGTGGGTCCTTATAAACATTCTAATTTTAATGGATGCAATAGCTTTCTTTCAATTGTTGATGATAGCACTAGATTCACTTGGACTTTTTTTGCTTTCTGCCAAGACTCAACTCACTTCCATTATGATTCAGTTTCTCCAATTTGTCAAAACACAATTCAATGTTACTGTTAAAAACCATAAGATCTGATAATGGCTCAGAGTTTTTCAATACCTCCCTTTCCTCTCAAATTTCTTCTCTTGGCATTCAGCAACATAGTTCATGTGTTCACACTCCTCAGGAAATGGGAGAGTGGAAAGAAAACATAGGCCTCTCTTGGAAGTAGCTAAAGCCTTAATGTTTCAAGCAAATCTTCCCATCAAATTTTGGAGAGAGTGTATCCTCACTGCTACATGTCTGAATAATAGATTTCCCACACCTATTCTTTATAACAAAATTAACACCATTTGAATATCTTACTAGCTCCTCTCCAAATTATACTAATCTTAGAGTCTTTGGATGTTTATGCTATGCTTCTACCTTAGCAGCTCAGAGATATAAGTTTGCTGCCAGGGCATCCAAATGTATCTTTCTTGGTTATCCACAGGGCAAGAAATCCTACAAACTTTTAGACATCTCTACTCAAAAAATCATTTACATTAGAGATGTTGAATCTTTTGAAAGTGTCTTTCCTTTTAAAGATTCACCTAATGCAGAGTGTATATTCCCATGTTTACTCTTGTTCCTTTTGCTTATTGTGATGAACCTTACACCGCTACCACCCCTACCATAGCAGCATTTTCATCTCAGTCTTCTTCTCCCTCTTTTACCTCTCAAAATAGCTCTCCTTCGATCTCACCTAACTCTCCTCCCATCTCTCCTTCTCACTTCCCTTCAGTTAGACCAACAAGAACAAGAGTCATTCCAATCGACTATAAAGATTTTGTAGGTCTCCCTTCTTATTCAAATGTCACTGCTCCAACTACAAATTCTCTCATATCTTATTCCTCTGTCTCTCCATCATACTACTCTTACATTTGCAACATATCCTCTTTAACTGAACCTTCTACCTATAAACAAGAAGTTAAAGATCCTAATTTTGGGTAAAGCAATGGCCAGTGAACTTGCAGCACTTAAACTAAACAAAACTTGGACTATTGAAAAATTGCCTATTGGAAATACTACCATAGGTTGCAATGGGTTTTTAGATTGAAGTTCTTATCAGATGGTACTTTAGACAAGTATAAGGCCAAGCTTGCTGCTTTGGGCTATGATCAGGTTGAAGGCATTGATTTCTTTGAGACTTTTGTTCCCGTTGCCATATGACAACTATAAGATTGTTTCTAGCATTGGCTTCCATTAAAGGCTAGTCTTTACTCAAATGGATGCGTCAAATGCTTTCCTTCATGGTGATTTTCACGAAGATGTCTCCATGATTACCTCAGGGTTATTCAGTACCATATGGTGTTGTTTCTACTACTACTCAACCTCTGGTTTGAAAACTATCCAAGTCCTTGTATGGCTTAAATCATGCACCAAGGCAGTGGTTCCAAAAACTTCATAAAGCTCTGCTGCAGTTTGGGTTGGTTCAATCCAAGAATGACCATACTCTCTTTACCATGCAGTCTTCTTCTTCATTTTTGGTCGTTTTAGTTTATGTTGATGACCTATTGATTGCTGGAGATGATGAATCTGTCTTTGCTTCTTTTAAGGCCTTCTAGCATACACAATTTTTAATTAAAGATCTTAGTGCTCTCAAGTATTTCTTGCACATTGAGTTAGCCCGAAATTCCTCAAAAATTTATATGCATCAGAGGAAGTATACTCTTGATCTCATTTCAGACACCAATCTAGTTACTGACCAGGAGCTAGATGAGGATAAAAGTAAGCCTTGACCCATAGTACCCTTCAAATTAAAAAAAAAAATAGAGTTTTATGATTTTTCATAAAAAAGTACTTAAATGACTAAAATAAAAAATTAGTATTGTTTAATAATTTTTTGTGCACATTTTCCAATATTAAAAAAAAAAAGTTTTCTGCATTTTAGGCCATATTGTTTTCGTGAAAAGACGAAAAGGACTCTCATGTCTGACTATAAGACGTTTGAGCCCTAAACTAATTTTTTTTATTGCCAAATGGGCTATTTTGAACGGAAATCATCAAAGAACTAACAACAAGGACTAACATGCATGATATATAAGTTTTTCATGAATGTTTTCATCACCACCACCACCTTCTCCAATCTGCCGTCCCTGGACTCTTCGGGGGAGCTGGGGTTTATAACCCATCACCAAACTGCCACCATCCTCACTCCCCCAAAACCTCCATTGCCTTTCACTTCCCCAAAATCTCCGGTGATCTGCAATTTATCAGGTAAGTTTCCTTCATCTATCTTCATCCCACTCGATCCATCTTCGATGAACCCAGATCCGCTCAAGAATGAAGGATCTATTGGGTTGTTGGGGTGATGGGTTGGAGAGAATGGAGGTGTTGGTGGGCAGCAATGGCGGTGGTGTTGAGAGATG
>JAOWAN010069545.1:0-11465 GCA_028566635.1 Lobelia cardinalis
CTTAGCCGACCCCAACTAGTTTGGGATAAAGGCTTAGTTGTTGTTGTTGTTGTTGTTGTTGTTGTTGTTGTTGTTGTTGTTGTACCATGTCTAAAGAAGTTAAGGCTATTTCCAATGAAGGGTACTGTATTCTCCCCTTGGTAACTGCATTCGTCTTTAACAAAAATTCGTGTCTTATAGAAAATATATACATTGAAACCACATAGCACCTCTTCCAAACAAATTGCGAACAGTTCAGATTAGAAGTATATTTTTCTTCATGGTTCTCTCCTCTATTTTTCTGTTCTGTTACTTTTATTTACCTCTTCCAAATCCCTTCGCAAAATGATTTAAGATGATGTACTTAAGTGGACTCAGTTTACATGAATCTCAAATATTGTACTAATGGACTTTCAATACTTCTTAGCCAAATTGAACTTTATTATTTTTACAATGGAGGTTTGCGCTGTAGCTGAGCAAGTACATCAATATTTACATGGGTTGAATACCACAGAGCACAAGGAAAATGAACCTGAATGCAAAACAGACCACACGAAAAAGAAAACCTTGACCAAGTATGGGAAGTCCTAGTTTCCAAGCAACTTGGAAATGACCTTAACTAACCTATTGGTGGGACCTGAGCATGTTAATTTTATCTTCCATGATGACTCGGCTAAGGGTGTAGGCGTGAAGGCAAGCTTCCTATAGACAACATCTTCGCGTATGCCTCAAATCCCAATTAATATTGCACCTTTATATATTATTGATTTTGCAATAGTAATCAGTGATTTGGAATAAACCTGAGTTGGGTTAATCAATGATGTATGAGAATCATTTAGTTTTATTTCTTATCCAAAATTTAAAAAAGAAAATGACAAATGACAATTAGATTGAGAATTGATGGATGACTTTCTGGCTAGAGATTGTAGGTACATAAATGTATGTAGTAGGGGTAATTAGGATAGTAGCAGCAATTAATATTTGGAACATTCTAGTATAGACTATCATTGGGTTAGATTCGGTATTCCATTAAATTAGCCCAAGTCCTAGTAGTAAAGGTTTGCTTTCTGTCCTATACATGCCAACACAACCTCGTCATTAACTAGAATTGAAGTCTATTGAATGTTGAGGCTTTCTGTCGCGGCCCAACAAACATAACAGATCCCTTGCAACGGTAAGTATTCTTCTTTGCCATCCTTCTTTCTCCTAACTAACCTCCCCTTTTTCTTTGAACTCACAGCACAAGCCTCCACAAACCATCCTACATCATCATCCTTACTACAAATATATCAACAACAAAAAAATAGTAAGCCAATAATATACATATAAAAAATTTTGATATGGACATACCAAGAAGCTTGTAGTAAGATCTGTAAATAATTGACGTGCCATCAATTAGCATGACTCTGCCATTTGATGAACCAACATTACTTCTGCTCTGGGTAGCATCAAGGAAGGATGTGTCAGGTAGAGTTCTGTTGCTTTCAGTAGTTCCCGAATTACCATGAGATATGGCATGATCAACTCCAGATGAATCTGAGTTTAACATATTGGAGACACTGCAATAACCCTTGTAGAAGAGCAAAATAAAAATTGTAAGAACGATCTTAAAAGATAAGCCTTATGTGGATAAACTGCCCTTATCACACTTCCATTAATGAGTTTCTTGAATTATTCTTCACGAAAGCTCTTCCTATACAATGCAAGCCCCAATTCAGACATAAATAAATTACTAAATATTACCTGCCCAGATATATTGCAGCTCAAGAGTCAACCCAGTAAATAAACGAATTGAAAGATGGAGTTGGCCAGGTTGCAAGTGATAAATAACTTCATATGTGTGAGTCACTGTGAACGCATGACCTTCCTACATTTAGTTGAATGGATTACAACTTTCTCTCCATAAGAGAAATTTGTGAAAGCAAGAGATACCAGTTTGTGGTGGCCAAGGTTTTTCATACTCTCACATCTGCGCTGTTTTTTTTTTTTTTTTTGGTGCTATCCCTTATCCTAATTCCCTAAATGGGACTGGAACTATCGATCAGAATTTGCTGCTTATTTGAAGCTTTTCCTTCTCCTACTATGCTCTTTCACTTTCTCTTCGCCTTTCGTTTTCTATTCTTTTTATTATTGGATTGCAAAAAATGACGTAGATAGAATTTTGATAGAAAACTGTGCTTACAGCCTCCAGAGGAGGTAGGCACAGCCCAGATGATTGTGGTGAAATGGCTCCAATAGCTGGTGCAATCCATCATATAAAAAAGTGTCTGCTATGCTTCTGAAGCAGTTGCAATGCAAAAAATACAAAACCCTGATTTTGGCACTTCAGTCTGAAGTGTATTCTTTTTTTTTAGATAAAAGAAGAAGATTATTAGAAAAGAATATAAAGTTACACTGAGAGCAAACAAGAAATCCGCTAAAATAAAAGTAATATGAAAACAAATCTGGAAAGCAAAAAATTAGCTAATAGCGGCATTCCAATCCCTAGCCAATCTGCCAAGGACAAGCCCTAGAAAGCCCCTACACTCCTCGTCCAAAGGAAAGCCTGTGAAGTCATCCTCTCCAAAACAGATGGAAAGATATCGCCAGACCTCTAATGATCCGACCATTCCGCTCCATCCAAATGATCCACAACATGCTGAAAACTGCGCAACCCCATAGCAGTGATGCATCCTCACCACGACCAAAACCCTCATGCCTAATCAAGAACACCTAATTGATAGTTTGGGGGATAATACAGAATCCCCCCACCCTGGAACTGAAAACAGTGAACTCCAAAGGCGCCAAGACAGAGGGCAATGCATGAATAGATGCTCGTGCGTCTCGTTACTTGCCATGCATAAAACACACACATCCGGGGATAAAGCTTTACTCCGACGCCTCCGTTACTGCCAATCATTGGTATTCAACCGGTTGAGAGCCACGGACCACGCGAAGACTTTATATTTGATTTGAAAGAAACCTTTGACTTCGAAATGAAAGGATATAAAGGAAAATCAATCTGAATTTGGGGAGGAAGGAGAATCCTTAAATATGATTTTGCCAGGAAGAGACCAGACGGTTCAAGAACCCAAACCCTAGGAACCAGAAAATCAGAAGAAACAGAGGTGGACAACACATTAAGCATGAAAATGTCCAAGCTTTAGCTAAATCTCCCAAGCTTGAACCAAATCTTCCAAGTTTTAGCTAAATCTCCCAAAGACAAACCCTAAAAAGCACTGAAATTCCTAGCCCAAAGAGAAGACTGCTCAGTAATCTTCTCCCTCAACATCGAAGCCACAATTCTCGATTTATGAAAAATTCGAGAATTCCTCTCAATCCAGATGTTCCATAATAGACTGAAAATGGCACAACCCCACAGCAAAGAAGTATCCCTCGAATGACCAAAGCCCAAATGACTAATCATAAATAACTCCTCCCCACCACGAGGTATAATGCAGATCTCACCCTATACCCCAATTAACATTCCCTAAAGATCGATTCATAGAGAAATGCATAAACAAATGCCCGTGAGACTCACTAGTTCCCATACACATAATGCGCACATCAGGAGAGAGATACAATTTCGGGTGTCTCTTCTGCCGCTAATCATTAGTCGAGAAAATGTCACTAAACCCAATCATAACTGATGAGAGAACCCTTAATCGATGTACGATC
Organism: Lobelia cardinalis; assembly: GCA_028566635.1. Taxonomy (NCBI): domain Eukaryota; kingdom Viridiplantae; phylum Streptophyta; class Magnoliopsida; order Asterales; family Campanulaceae; genus Lobelia; species Lobelia cardinalis. The sequence goes on from JAOWAN010069545.1 coordinate 3,637, forward strand.
AAGAACCCTTTCTCCAACGGAAACGTAGGAACGTTGATTGATAAGGCTATATGGGCGGCTAATTGACCCAACAAACGCAATTGTTTGAAGAACCAAGAAGATAAAAGAATGAATGCTATTAAACCCATAGGACGCAATTACCCTAAGAACTCAATAGTGGAATTAATTATCCAAGAACAAATTCAAGAACAAAGAATTCGGAATAAAACAGAAATCTCACAAAGAGAATTTCTAACAAAGCAAAAGCTTTTAATTAATCTCAAACTCAAACTGACTTTAATTGAATACAATAGAGGCCTTTATATAGGCTACAAAAGTGGAATCCTAAACTAACTTGGAATAAGAAAACTTACTAATTAATAAATTCTAATTCAACTATGAAAAAGGAAAACTATTAAATAGGAAATCCTAATAAGGAAACGATTACAATTAAAATCCTAAAACTAATAGGAAGCATTTAAATAAAGGAAGATAACTTAAACAAGGAAACATAAAAATACTAGGAAACGGGCTGCAATCTCCTTGCTGGAAAAGGATTCCAGCTAGTGCTAGCTGTTCGTGCTCTATTGCTCGCATGCCGAGCATTATTGTGCTCGCCCCCTTGGTCGCTGCTTGCTCTTCCTCGCGTCCCTTGATCTAGCATAGCGAGCTCAGCTTTTCCTGATATTCCTCGCTGACAGTTTTCCTTAAGCTCGCCCCTTGCTCGCCTACGCATCATCGCCCTTAAGGCTAGTAACCTGGCTACCAAAAACCTCCTCTTGCCCTTCTTGATCGACGATAATACCTCGACCTTATCTTCAACTAGGCTGGTCTGTTCGATATGGCTTGACAGTTTATGTGAATCCGTTTGCGAGCTAGATGGACCTCCATCAATAACCCAAAGCCTTTCCTATTCATCATCTAGTCAATAAAATGTAAGTAAACCCAATCATAATTCATAAGCCTTCTCCAAGTCCAACTGAAGGTAAAGATCTTTCTTACCCTGATACTTCCACCACCTTATTATCCGCTAAAGCAACGTCAATCAACTGCCTAGCCCTCCTCCCCCCCCCCCAACAAACACGCCTTGTGCCTCTTAAATGGTGTCTGAACATCTCACCTAGCTAATGAGAAAGGAGTTTCGTAATAATCTTATAATTAATAGTGATCAAACTAAAAGGCCAAAACTCATTTACTTTACTCGACCTCCTTCTTAGGAATGAGTGTGATGAATGTGAAACGATAGTTAACCCAATCATAAGCCTTCTCAAAGTCCAACCAAAGGTGAAGAGCTTTCTTACCCCGACACTTAAGTTCATCCACAAAGTCTTTCAACTGCCTAACCCCCAATAAATGTGTCTCTGAAATGGTGTCTCCCAACATCTTACCTACCCTACGAGAAAGGACTTTATCGATAATGTTGAAAATGATAGTGATCAAACTAAAAGGCTGAAAATCCTCTATCTTAATCGGCCTCTACTTCTTAGGAATGAGTGTGATGGAACTAGAATTGATACTCTCACACACCAACCCATTGGCAAGGAATTCATCAAACACTCTCATTACCTTTTCACAACGCCCCAACATGAGTGAAGAAAGCCATAGTAAAACCATCAGGACCACATGTGACGTGCCTTATCTCAAGATAATTCAAACAAAGCACACCACTGTCCGACCTCTTCAAATTGGCTCTCCAACCACCGTGCTCTCGCCTAAGATATCGGCTCGAGTCTTAACCCCTCAATGATGTGGTGGCTCCTAGAATATATGCCAAGTACAATAAGGGAAAGGGGAAACCAGACTCTGAAGCTAGCATTACGATCTGCCTTTGATTTTAGTTTCTAGTCGTTATAAGTGACAGCTGATAGTAGTCTTGTTTTTCTCTAGAAGTGTCGAAGTGTCTAGTTTGAATTATTGGGTCTAGCATGTCTTTCCTTTTCTTGTCCACATGCTTGGTACATGCATCTAGTCCAAGAGTCATTAGTCTTTATGGTTTGGTCAAGTTCAATGGAGGGTTATAAGTGAAAAGAACCTGGAATGTTTTGATTATCCCTATATAAACCCATGTATGGAGTCATTTTAAAGCAGAATTGAGAAAAAATAAAAATCTAGCGGATTGTCTAAGATGTGTGAGGCATCTTCTTAGGTGTGAGGCCTAGGATTTATATCAAATTCTCTTTTCTGTTTCAACTAGCTTCCTTCTGTCTTCTGCGCAACATTTCCTTCCAGTAATTTACATTTTTCAGCAACAATATTCCTTAATTCGTTCAATTAAGGCACTGTTGTAACAGTCCTGCATCACTCAATCATCGGACGACGAACATTATCTCAACGATATCCCTCAACACAGTCCCATTATCCAGCTCTGTCTCCCTAATATAAACCCTTCTACGCTTCCCTGCAGCCACTTTGTGAAATAACTTGGAATTACAATCCCCTTTCTTAACACATTTTACCCTCGCTTTTGGTCACCAGCTAACATCCTTCTCAAGCAAGACCTCGTCAAGCTCAACTCTCAACCTTGACCGCCTTCCGATCTCCTCATCTGACAAGATCTACTCTCTTCCGTCTTATCAAACTCTTGTATGTCCTGAAAATCTCACCTTTGCTCACCCTCACATCCCCAAACACCTCTGTATTCCAGCACTTGAGACGCTCCTTCAATGCCTTAAGCTTAGGCATTACCACAAAGCCTCCCCAAACTTCTACCACACTCTCTTTCCACCAACTCCCTAAAGCCAAAATGAGAAAGCCACGTGTTTTCAAACCAGATGAAAATAGTCGTTTTTCTTAAATAAACTGATTGTACTTTGGTGCTATATTGGATGCTCTTTTGGTAGATACTGTTTTATCATTCTAGACCTTAGTTAAGAGCTCATTGGACTCAAAACTCTATCAACTTGCTTTCACACAAATCACTTGGTTTCAGCACATGAATCATTTTACGCCACTCTTTGTGCGCATAGCAAAATTGCTAATTAACTATACTAACTCATATTTCTTAATTATTGCTGTCCATGTTAGTTTTGGAATCCCTCACCACTAACATTGTTGTTGATACTGATGTACTCTTTCCGAAACTTTAAAACATTGCTTTCTAAAAAAGAATCAATTTCAGTGTGAAATTCAAAGTAAATTGTCACATGGAAAGAACATGTGAAACACATGAAGATTACTTTTATATTGCATATGGAAGATACTGGATGAGCTGAATCAACATCATCCTTCCCAAGTGGCATTGTAACTAACCTCAACTAGAGGAGTTATTTGCAAGCAAATTTTGTCAGACCTGAATTCTAGTCTAGAGTTTGTTCAGAAGCAGAATACTTCATCCTACAACTTATCTAGCATCAATTTCAAGATCGCTAGTGTATTCCTCAAGAGAAACTTTAAATATAATACTTGTGGGAAAATATACCGTACGGTCAGAAAGTAATGTTCTCAAAGTGGAACTCAAATACCTTTGAATATTCTGATTTTTTACATTACACTTTCTATGTTCGTTTCTCCGAGACATGGAATATAACTAGAAAATTTTAAAACGGACAAACCACGGGTAAACACAATGTTATAATTAAAGCGCTTGCAACCTACAACAAACAAAAGTGCCCTTCAAACTTATACTCCCCATCCTAAAAATGAGAGACAGTCTTTTATATTTTTTTCAGGGAAACCAAGGGAGTTGGAGTTTAACCAATTTCATTAGCACAAAACCACGATATCTTATAATTAAAGTTCAAAAGTGAATTTAGTTACTTCGTTAAAATGACACTCGCATTAGAAGGCCAGAAATCCTCCAAGCAAGTAATTTAGACAAAGGTCGGTCTAACTATATTTCCATTAACCCCTAATGTCAAAATGGAGGCCAATGAGTCGTTAACATATCAGTTTGTTATTTTTTGCTCTCACCAGTGAAGTTAATCGACATGGTTAAAATATAACACAAAAACAGTTTAACAATGGCTAATACATAGTTCAGACAATAAGCAAACAAATAACACTAACAATAACAAATTGTACTCCCATTCCCAAAATGAGTATCAAATAAATGAGAAAATCTTGTCCCGAACTAAATTCACCATTACAACTCATTGTCTTTCACTGCCCACTTGCAATGCTATAATATACGACTAAGGGTGATTATATTCCAATAATAATGCTTATGTATCAACTTCCTTAATCTTCACTAAAAGCTCAAAAATGATGCTCATTTTAGTACAGAATGTAGCATGATAAGTTAACACAATATTACCTAAAACATCCACTACTTTCGAAAACTTTCCGGAACTCTAAAGTCCAAATTATTTCAATAACTAAATTGAAGATAAATTCTCAGAAGTTCACAATTAATTTATAGAACGTTTATAATTTACTTGAACACGCAAACATGTGCCATAGTTACTTGTTCCGCTACTAAAGTTTTAGGAGTCAATCTCCTTAATTTTCCCAAAAACCTATTGATTCTCATTTTAGGACAGAAAGATAGCATACGGACTGGAAAAAAAAAATGTAAAATGATTACCTTGGTATAGTGGGTTGGTGAAGAATAGAACTTGAGATAAGGGGAAGTGAAATTTGGCAGGTGGGTGCTTCTTCTAGTTCCGGCCCTGCTGGTCACAATCGAAATATTCCTTCCAAGAAAGTAGAAAGTTCTCCAGAAGCTACCAATTTGATGGTGCGCAAAACTACAGGAAGCTGCCATTCTCTCATGCCCCACCCTCCGAATTTGGAGCGACTGCGGGCAGGTGGGTTTGGAGAGAGGGAAGAGGGTATTGTTTGCCCGAACTTGCGAATTTGAATGGCTCACTCCTCGTGTTGGAGTGAACATAATTACGAGTAGTGGAGGATAAAGTTACACAAAATGACCCTGTACTTTGACCATATTACATACCCAAGAACTTTATTTTATCTCAATTTTCGAAATGTACTTTATAATTTAGTGGTGGAAAATTTTTACAGCCCTACCATATCGATTGTCTTACTCGGTCATATCAAAAAACTGCCAACAAAATTTTCACCGAAAATTTTCCATACTTTATCATTTTTTTGGTAGGATAATAATATTGAATATCATTACTACGAAAATAGCATTACCGTACTTAAATGAGGGCATTTTGATAATTTTACGTATATTACATAAATATTAATTGTTACATACGATAATACCATTACATAAAGTGGGTTGCTAAATTTCGGCCTTAAAATTTTCACTATCACCCCATTAATACCAAAAATATCCTTAATCAAAAACTTACAAAATTTTCACGTAATTTTTTCTAGCTCTATGCTATTTCATTCTACTGACCTGCATTTTGAAATAAATATTCACCGATTGAAAGGAGTCTATTAAAATACAATTGAAAGAGGAGAAGTCAAACTCCGTAACTAAGGTTTAGGCTCGTTGACAATCGTGCTTGAAGGGTCTCGAAACGCTAGCCTCATTTAAATACATTCTTGATGATTATCATTTCACAAATTCTAAACATATCCTTCCAAAATAGCCCTCGAGAATTTGATGATCATCCCTGTCCCACCCTTAATTAATTGTAATGTTGATTTCTACAACTGTGTTTGTACTATCTAGTTTTAAAAGTGATATGCATTGTCGTTTAATACCATGTTAAATTTAGGATTCATGTTAACAAATAGGACTCTTTTCTCGCGACCAAATTATCCTGGATTAGGAATCACACCACGCATAGCCACACAATCATTTCCTCTTCTCAGATTTCAGTTCTCATCATAAGGTTCACTCTATTGTCTCTGAAAATTGCTCCACATCAATATTTTTGTAATGGTAATAGGATTAATTTGGTACGATTGTCCTACTGAAATCACTCATATTTCATATCACTCGCCGATCTAGGTGGGGGTAGATGGAAAAATCACCTAGGGGCAGAACTAGGACAATTTGGTTAGGGATCGAAAGAGTACGAAGGTTCGGGGACACTATTTTTTGGGAATATTAATAGGCTTATTTCATACTAATTTATACTCATTTAAATTTTTTTTGGGTATTAGTAGCTTATTTCTCGACTTGAAAGCTGGTCTAAGAACGAAGAAGTATAGTCTACTAAGTAAGGGATAATGAAATTTTTTAACATTAATACTTTGAAAAAAAATATTCCCTCCGTTTCGTTTTTATTGTCCACTATACTATTTATGAAAGTTTCAAAATAATTGTCATATTTCCTATTTGAGAATAGGACAATTGATTTACATCCACAAATTTCATTTGGACCCACTTTTCAATTCATCATGTCCACAAAATTTACTTTTCTTAAACATTGTGCAAAAGTAAAGTGGACAATAAAAATAAAACGGAGGGAGTATCCCTTTTAGTCCCTCAATTTTTTGGAGGGGCGATCCCTGCCTTCATTATGTTCCGCCCCTGAAACCGCCCCAAGTAATCAAAAATAGCATCATCAAGTGTTAGAAAACTTTTGCGAGAAAATTTGATAATTTTCTATTTTGTCTATTTATTTTATTAGAATTGACTTATTATTTGAATTTATGATTATTTTATCATGATTAGGTTGTTGAGATTGTTGACTCGACTTAAAAGATGGGAAATGGTTTATGAGTTTAAGTAGTCGATCAAGCAGTGATGCTGCTCATGATAGGCTTAGTTTTAAACCGCTATTATTCGGATTTGCTTGATTGTGTGGCACGTCTCAATTCAAGACATCTTTTTTTTTGTTTTAATATTGACCAACTTATTCAGACTGTTAAACTTTATCCAGAAAACTCTCATCTATTGAGCGTATAGTGATGTCTCGAGAATTTTTAAGTGTTGTAAATAATTACTACGTAAGAAATGATATATGATTCTCTAATATTGAAGATGTGGGAAGTCTTTCAAAGAAGATGGTTAAAACTATGACAAATACAAAATTTTTATTAATCTATCGCACGATTAAATTGATTTTACTTCTACCTGTAGCGACTGCATTTGTTAAGAGGGTGTTTTTTGCAATAAAATTTGTTAAGACAGAGATCGATGCGAAATAGGATGATATATGACTAGTTGAGCGATAGTTTAATAGTATACATCGAGTGGGTCATGTTAGTGACTATTTTTACGATAAAAACCTGAATCGTTTTTAAGATAAAAATACTCGTAGGAATTAATTGTTGCAATCGTGCATAATAGAAGCTAGTGCTATTTAATTTCTAATGTGTTTTTTTAGTCAGTAAAATATTTTATAAATATTACACTCAATGTTAATTTGTCCCACTTAATATTTTTTTTTTTACCTCACTACTGCTTCATATGAAAATGGTGCATATGAGGGTGATTTTATTAGGAATGATGTGTGACGACCCGAACCAAGTAATAGGATTTTGCATTTATATTAATTTCATCTCATTTGCATTTCACTATAATTATTAAATATGCATTTTAATAGTATGACATTGCATTGCATTTGCATTATGATCGAGGTGGGATTTAGTAATATATGTTTATATTTGAGCCAATGGAAATATTGACTAAATGGGGAGTATGGAATGAATAATTATGTGAAAGTGTGAAATAAAATAGAGAATATGTGGGATGGTAATAATCATCTCATCCAAGACTAAATTGGTAAAATATGTAGGAAGGGTAGTTGGGTCATTCTGTACCTAGGAAATGGATTAAGATGGCCAAAGCTACTGGGAGCTCCTACTTCCCAGTGATCATACCCGTGAGAGAGAAACAGAGAGTGAAAGTGAGAGAGAAAGAAAAGAGAAAGATCTTCCAGGGAGTTTGATTATCAAGGAGGAATTGGTGAGTTCCTTGAATTACACCATCTCTCTCCTTTTGTGTGTATGTATGTGTGTGAGTGTTCTTGTGTGTGTGTGTGTGT
>JAOWAN010069556.1:0-24914 GCA_028566635.1 Lobelia cardinalis
ATACACATCTTCAAACCTTCAAGCACATCCTCATATCTTCAAACCTTTATACACATCTTCAAACCTTCAAGCACATCTTCATATCTTCAAACTTTCATACATATCTTCAAACCTTCAAATAAATCTTCAAATCTTCGTACCTTCATACACATCTTCATACCTTCAAGCACATCTTCATACCTTCAAACACATCTTCATACCTTCATAGATTATCCTTCATATCTTCAAACACATCTCCAATACCTCTCAAACATTCAAACCTAAACACAAATCAAACCTCAAGCCTACTCATCCAAAAGGCAACTATGCTTCAAGAGGGTGAAGGTTAAAAGGTGTAGAAGAGAGTTAGACCTCTAGCTTCTTCTTCCCCTTCTTTCTTTTTCATTACTCTATTTCCACATCCAAGAGAAGGTCTTCCTCATCTCTCTCATAGCCTTAGACACCAAAGGTCATCATCCCCCTTGAGAGTAGGTACAATCTCTTCCTCAAGATTTAAACTCTATTTACTAGTTTGCTAGTTTAGATCTATATCTATTTCTTTGCTTTACTCTAGTACGCATGCATTCCTCTTGGTCTCCTCCATGAAATACTATGAATGTAATATGACTCTTTAATCTTCACATGATGTTATCATCTTCTTTCAATAAAGACATGAACTTGTGTTGAATGCTCTAGCATGTATGTTCTTCTTTTCTCTTGCAGTATATTTTCATACCATCTACACTTGTTTATGTTTGATGTCTCCCAAAACATATGAACATGAGTGAAATAATAATCACAAGGTTCAAAACGTTTTTAAAAACTCAATGATTTCTTCCATTAGCATCCTTACGCTTTATGTTTATAAACAAAACTTGACTTCCAAAAGGACCTTGAAGTGTGGGTGAGCTTGTGTTCTTAAAGCCCTCTATGATTGAAGAGGGCCAATCCCCTTACAGAGATTCTCTTGATATGAACTCACACAAAAGTCATGCCCTATCTTGGGATTGGATTTCATGTAAACTAAATTTCCATTCCACTCTTGTGTGAACCTTGTGAATGTTTTCATTCTTTACACTAATAATCCATGAATGATAGATATCATTTTCTAAGTCTCATCAACGACTATGAGAATGTATCTTGAAGGATGACATGAAAGGGTAGTGGGGTTTTAACCTCTACAACGCATTCATATACTTAGAATAACAAGCGTTCTTTTGTTTAACATAAAATCCTTGAACATTGAAATTTACCTCATAGTCTTCAAATGACTATGAAGGTGCTTTCAAAGGATGATATCAACCACATGCTTTCATGACCATAATATTTCTCTTATGAGTATATATATATGATTATCTACTTGTCTTGACCATAGACCTAATGTGCCTAGAACCACATACACGTTCTCATGTTCGTTTGCTTTTTAGCTTAGACCTAAGTGTCATGAGACCAATGCTCACCCTTGTGTATCTTTGCACCTTGACCTACCTAGGTTAATCCCTTAACTCACCTCTAGGTGGCATACATGCTAGACATTTAGAGACCAATATAAGGGCGAATTGGGTGATGCTTGTTCTTCCCAATTAGTAACTAATCCCCCGAACCTAGAAATCTCATCAAAGGCTTATGCTTCCGAAGCATAAGACCAAACGGAGGTGGCGACTCTCAATTTGAATAGGAATAGGTTGAGTAGTCACAAAGAGGTGCCCTACATCGCACTAACAAATAAAGCGCCTAATTAAGGGCCAAATTTTCGAAAAGGGGCCTTCAATCCCCGAGTTTTTGGCGCAGAGAACGGGGGTTCTCTTTTAACCCTTAATCTTCCAACCTCTAAAATGGTGGAAGTAGGGGAGTATTTATAGGAGGGAGTGTCCAAATCTTTCCTTACTTTCCAAAGGGTCCAAGATACCCTTGGGAATGGCCTGGAGTTTTACCCTTTTGCCCCTAGCTTTGAAGCTTAAAAATCTCAACAGAGCTTCTGGACTGTTAAGGTCCAGAGTCCACTGATCTTGCTTTTTGACTTTGTTGTCGGGAAAAGAGGGAATCTTTTGATTTCTTCCCTTTTTGACTTGCCTTTGCCTCTTTCTTGTTGGCCTAGGTTGCTTATTTACTCCTTTGTCTTGATTTTGATTCTTCCTTGTATGTCCTTGGTCCATTGCTTGTGAGCTTGGATGTAAAAAATTCCTCTTTGATCATGGGAGTATTGTCAACTCTTTTGTCTTCATCCTCATGTTTTGTCCTACATAAAAATGTTACACTTGTTAGTGTTTTATTCAAGTGCTACATGCCATATTCACTAGTACCTAGCAACATTTGTGCAATGCTCCTTAGGTTAAATCAAACCATACACAATTAAGCAATTTGATGTATTAAATAAGGGTTCAAAAATGGAATGTCTACACCACCTTTCCATGTCAGCAAGAGGTCGAAGAAGCTACCTGAGTTTAGTCTATGCGCTCAGATTCACTTCCCCATAGGCTGGGGGACAATTGATGTGCCCGAGCTGGAGGTGTCTCACCGAGACCCATGTGGTCAAATAGCAAGTTGTTGTGGATCCCATCCAGGTAGACACCATCCCTTTAGTCACCAAGACCAGGGTACGAAATACGATACCCAGCTTGCTGGTAGGCTCCGTTAACGTATCCAAACCTAGCCCGTATGTGAGCTAGCATAGAGACAAAATATGTATTTTTGTGCTACTGTCACATCTCTATAGCCATTTGACACCGCCAAACTTCATCCCTGAAGTTTCAGTAAAGTTGCAGTTGTGATCCGACTATGGCAGGACGCTAGAGGAAGCACTTTCTACCTGCCATCATTCTAGATGTTCTTCGCAAGCCCTAGGGAATAAAGCCCTCCTTCATGTGTCCAAGCATGCATTCAATGCCACTATCTATACCTCCATACTTCAGAGTAACCAGGAAAGACACAAGATATGTACGTCCACACTCTTGACTCATAAACTACAATATGTATACTATACTACGAGTAACTCGTCCGCTCACATACTCAGTGTCCAGTTGAATGGCGACGTTCCACACTTCATCACAACAACCTCTTACTCTCAAACATGAGGATTTGAGCAAGGTGAAAACCTTGCATCCTCGCGTATGTATTGTTTGTTTACTCTCAAATCAAAGGATTGTCATTCTCGAATCATATCCAATCAATCAAACTTGTCCACATCTTCATACTTATGCCACATGCACAATCGTCAATTCAAGGGTGATCAGGAGTAGCATCTTACTATATAAACTTCATTCTAAATCGAAAAATCTGAAAATAATTCTATCTTTTTTTGCCTGTCGTGTTAATAATCAGTAGATAATATGGAAAAATTATGTTCGAATCCCCCTCGCCCCAGTGTATATTGTGAAGTCTTAAATATCATTTGCAAAAGAATAGGCTTTGTTGATTTAAGTAGAGACCTACTTGAGGAGGTATAAATAAAAATACACGTGGAATCATTATATCCTTGAAAACAAAGTTAAACAAATGCAGAACTGTACCTTCAGGGTCATGTTAATAATTAAATTACCCTATGAATACCTAATTGAAGACTTTGAAGTGTTTGCCTCAACTCCTTTTTTTTCTCTCTTTTGTGTGTGTGTGTGTGTGTGTGTGTTTGTTGCTTGCTTCAAGTACATGGGAATAAAATATTTTCAAGTTTTTCATTGCATATCCACATTTCGACAATGCAACTGTGCTTATTTCCAATACAAGAGATTTCTACTTTGGTAAATACTGAACGAACTCGGGACACATTTTCCGAACTTGAGACCAAGAAATATTCTACTAGTTAAAGTCGCACCACCAACTATTTTCAGAGTTTAATTTCCGTTTGGGACGAGCGAAGTCCATAAGGAGGTGCATGGACCAATCAATGGGAGCTACTTGACAATTGAAGAAGAAAAACTAGACTGAAGAGAGAGATATTCATGGAATTGAAGACTAAGGATGTGGATATTAAACATAGGTGTCATAAAACTTGACAAATGTATATTCACCGAACAAACATCCATGTTTACACAGCAGCGCAAGTCAAGTATTGGACTGTATCCGAACTTCCGCATGAGAACGAACTCTCAGCATTGGCAAGAAGACTAATCACCGGTTGGGTTAGGAGGTGGATCTTCACTGGATGGCTCATTTGACGGCGGCTTCCTTGCCCTGCGCTCTTTCCATCTTGCCAAAGCCCATCTCAAAACAAAGAAACCTCCAATAGCATAAACCTGAAACCAATCAGATTACAGATTGCATCAGGTTATAAAGCACAGCATGCCATTCTTATAACCTAATCTCTCATGTGCAAGCAACACTGATGGACCAGCAGAATAGCATCCCCAAGCAAGGTCCTCAATTGCATATTGCAACCAAAAGCCCAAACATGACTTTTAACATTGTTATTGGCCTTCTATCATTGATAGAGAAAATATAGCCGGACAAATTATTAATAGGACAAATCAAATCAATGTGCTGAAATGGAGAATAGAAGGTGAACAGAATGCAACTGGTGTTCGAGGATACATGCAGCAAGTACTTGAATATACGTCCACGGGTCTTATTTGCTCCCCAAGTATTGGTGTTTCCACAGGTAATCATTGATGGTTCTGTTTGTGCCGTTGCATGTCACGAAATATTCTTTTCCATTACGACGAATCATGTTAATGGAACGCCATGTGCTCATCAACAAACACTACGGTTTTATTAACAGGGGGATAAGATTTTGGACATCAACCATAATACTCAAAAGCTCTTGTCCAGTTAGGCTGCTGACAGCAACCCTACTCCACTTGAGATTTTATGGAGACATGAAGGGTTCATTTCATTAACAACAAAAATTGCAATTAGGCTGCTGACAGCATCACTACTCCACTTGAGATTTTATGGAGACATCAAGGGTTCGTTTCATTACCAACAAAAAACCTCTCTCTATTTACTTTAATCTATACAAATTCAAACCACTAAACTACACCGAAAGTTACAATCCAACGAACCCAAGTCTTTTCCACTCACACTCAACTCGTCTGTTTTAATGAGAATGCAAGACCAGTTTAGATATGCCCATTCTTTCCTGTCATTTGGGAGGAAAATTTAGTTGGTTGACCTCAACTTGGCAACAACAATGGGAGCTTTAGGTGCTGAAAGGGAACCTTAGTTTGTGGTTTCAAACCCACAAAATACTTTCAAATGTTATTCACTTGTGTGGTTTACTACAATTTTCCCATTTCAAAAAAGTCAAACCTACTATTTCACATATACCCCTATAAGCACAACCCTATAGCCCCCCTACCTCATTATTTCTCCATCAATTCACCAATTCCAATTTTTTATTTCTCTCTTCTCTCTCAATGCTACCAACCCACACGAGCACCACCCGTCGTCCCTGCCCCACCTCCACCTCCAACCTCTAACCTCTTTCGCCCTCCCTTATTCATCACTACCGGGCATTTCACCCATGCCTCATCCATCATAGTCCTTCCCAGCTACTTCACCCATCTGCACAACCCAGCCCCACCTGTTTGAAGTATTCAATGTTTAAAAAGTGAAGGAAAAAAGAAACTTTTATAACCAATCCAATTGGGTTTACTTTACTCAATGCCATCCACCAACCACTCGCACCCCTTTCCTTTCATCAGTCAACCAGCATTCCACTTTATCGGTCAAAAAATAAATAATTCACACAAGGAAACAGGCAATTGAAAGAATTCACTCATTCACTCTTTTTTAATTTTGCACCGTCGAGACTGTGAACCAGAGTGTTTGAGCCTTTGAGGACAAGAGGCTGTTTCGAAGTAGACATAGGGATCCAGTTTCGATGATTGGGAAATCAGAAGAGTTGACGGCAACGGAAGCTTCTAGAAAGCCCTGATATACAGTCCAGTTTGTCTACAAGCTCCATGGAGGAGTGTTACTGTCGAGGTTTTCTGGATGCGTTGAGGTTGGAGTCTCCACTGTTATCTTGTTATTCTTTTCTGCTCGTTGTGTGGTTGCCACTTTTGGACTTTTCAGGTAGTAGTAGTACTACTATATGACCGGTCGGTGCTAACTGATGGTTATGGTTGTCGGTGTTAAGAGGAGGTATGAGATTTTTCTTTTCTTTTTTGAGATCTGCAAGAGAGAAACTCAGACTTGAGAATGGAAGGGGATGAAGGGCAGTGGGTTCCCTAATATGGGAAAATTGGGTAATGACAAGACATTAATGAGGGTATTATGGGAGATCGAAGTACAAAAATCGATACACAACCAAAACCAAAAAGTCACCTAAAATCAACTACATAAAATCACACGCCACAAAATCACATAAAAAGTCCACCATCCAAACAAACCCTTATGGGTCTCTCAGACATGAGAGTCACTTGTTAAAGCTTCTCCACTTCTCTACCTTCTTGCCATGTTACAAGACATCTTCTCCTCAATCATCCGCACCCATCACATTCCCTCCTGGCTCCCTTTGCATTTTCTATACGAAATATTCTACCACGATGTGAGAATTCCGTAAGCATGAAAGTAGTCTAGTAGCCCTTCTTTTTGTTGTTTATCATTTAGAGCATATGTTTTAGGTTTCATTATTAGAACTTCACGATTTGAGAATATCATAAGCATGGACGTTACTAGTCTAGTAGCCCTTCTTTTTGTTATTTCATCATTTAGACTATATGTTTTAGGTTTCATAATTAGAACTCCAGTAAAAAAATCCAATCTGCTACACAATTTCCCTTTTGTTTTCAATGCAATGTGCAAGAGTACATCAACTAAAAGGTCAATAATAAACAAAAGATAAACCAATCTACAGGATGGCAGTGATTGTCACTCAACGCTACTAACCAGCTTACCATCTAGCATTTACAATATAATCACTTCCTATATTAAATTATTTGGAGCATTCCTATTACTGATGCATGTCAGGAACAGACTGGTCCACTAAACAGACAGGACACAAGAAAGTGCTACTATGTGTTTTATCAGGTATGAGGGTTTTGGTAGGGCTAAGGATGCTACGATCCCGTGGAGTTGTGTTGTGTTCAGTTTACCATGGTACATTTTTGGATAGCAAGGAATTCCCAGATCTTTAGGGACTGAGTTATCATCTTCCATTCTTTGGGAGAAGATGTCTTTCAGTCTTCTCTTAGGGAGCGAAGTTTGGGAGCTTTTACAAGCTTGCCTTTATAATGGCCAAGGATTGGAGAGCTGCTTGTTTCTCATAGCTTCAGCCCGGATATATTTTTGTTTTTAGTCGTCTTGGCTTTTGATCTTTTTGTTGATCTCTAGTCCACCTCTATGTATTCTAATAGAATTCTTTTTCTATCAATAAAATAAAATCATCTAGATAGCTGTGCCTTTTGGTTCAAATTGAATCATAAATAATACTCCTACATAAGTACTACTGTATACAAACAAAAGCAGTTAATTTAAACAACAGAACGAAAATCAAAGATGTGCATTAGAGTAAATAGTATCATTCAAGCGGTACAAAAATACTTGTATAAAAGTGGGGGAGCAATGGCTAGTTGCCCATGCGTTAATTTAAAGTTTTGACCATCTGCAGTAACTGATCTCTTATAACATGCTGCTCCACAACTCAAAACATATGGTAAGTATGCTAGAAGGTGCAATAGAATCAGAAATTTAAATTTATGCTTCAAACAGAAAAACGATGGGCTTACCACGTCTAAATTAATTAGGTTGAATTACACCAACTACTGTGGGAATAGAGGCAGTACGAAAGATTCTACATAAATACACTCCTAATAAAAAAAAACACCTTAATTAAATTTCTAGTAAGAATCCGACTGAATTAACCCCCTTATCTTAATTAAATCCCTAACCGAATCTGTCTCTCTATCTCTTCCTTCAACTACACCATCGCTAACTTCCCCATTCCTCCCTCTTCCACCAGTTCTTCTAACCTCTCTCCTCAACTCTTGAAGCCGCCCTACAACATCCGCCTCTCTCCTACATCAAGCTGCCCCGCTACATCTGCCCTCTCTCCTCCAAGCCATGATCTCACCGCCCTACCCCTCCTTCCTTGCTTCAGTGCACCACCACCAAGCTAGTCCTATCCACCATCCCCTTTTCTCGCCTTCTATACTCCTATTCTGTCGTTGATGGAAGTAGAACGTGGGGTGTGGGTGTTAATGTGGTGGCGCCTGGTAGGCTTGAGATCTAGAGAGAAGATTGCAGAGGCGCTAAGATCTGCCATTGTCGCCGCCCAACAAATTCCAGATCTGCCATGGTCGCCACCACTTCCCTTCCCATAGTAATAATCAATCATATTAACAACACAAGATCCGATCAAATCACATCACGTCATATCTAAAGCGGACCGCAATCGACAACAGTGATCCGTCGGTGCTCGCGATCGACAGGTATACGAAGTCCAGTAGGTGTGCTTCTTAATTATGTTCCCGACGGTGGTGGTGGTTGTGATGGGGCTGTTATGAATGGTAGTTGGAGGATGAGGGTTGGACGATGATGTTGGGATTGGTCGGAAGGGGCAGTCGCAGCAGAACATAAGAGGAATGAAATGGAGGGGTGGCTGCTTGTATTCAAGGAAGAAGATGATGAATATTAATTTAACATAAATTCTTTTCAGAAATTTAATTAAGGTTGCATTGTTATTCTAGATTAAAGATTAACAAAATATAAGAATTACTTGGATGCCATAATTATATTAAGTAAATTATTTTATATTAAATTGCTTATTTAAATGACATAATTATTATTCATATGAATAATAATTTAAGATATGTTTTATGAAATTTAATTAAGGTTGGACAGTTATTCTACTAAAGACTAATAAAAACTAAGTATTATTTGGATGATATATTCAAACTAAGTCAATTATTTAATATTAAATTGCTTATTTAAAAAACATAATTATTACTCATATGAATAATAATTTAAGATAAAGAAAATTATGAAATTTAATTAAGGTTTGATTGTTATCCTAGATTAAAGATTTATAAAAATTATGAATTATTTGTGTATTATATTTATATTAAGTAAATTATTTTACATTGTATTACTTATTAGAAAGACATAACTATTACTCATTCCATAAGTTATTGTTTTACTATTAATAATAAGGGTTAATCTTATTTTAGACCTTATAGTTTGTGGAGAAAGACTGAAAGTCCCTTGCTTAAATTGTATTGTCGCACACATGACCCTTTTTTCTGTTAAGAAAGTAACTGAAGTTTTAAAAAAATATTGCAACAAAAATTCAATTATGGACCCCAAAATGCAGCTTTTTGGACCTCGGGGCCCAAATTGCGAGCTCACGAAAATAGCATGGGCTAAAATGAGATTAGCCCTTTTTAAAATTATGATATCACATCTTACATTACAGTTTTCTAAGCACAAAAAAAAAGAGAGGAGAAATTGCAATCAGCAGAGCTGTTATCTATAAAGCACATGCAAAACCAACAAACAGACAGAAAAAATATAATTAATATTAATAGAAGTGCGAAATGAGGTGTGAGATGTATGAGTAATACCAATGGCGCATAATTTTTCTCACATAAACGTTTGCATCATGCATATGATTGCCCATATCGGGTACGGTTCCACTACTTATATGCTTTTCTTAGCCAATTGCATGAGGAGTCTAACGTATTATGTGACCAAAATTATGATTGTGTAACATGATTCAAAATGGAAATTAGTTACAACATCAAATTAGAAAATTATGCTGTTAGCTGAAGCTTAATATGCAAAGATGCATGATCCGTTGTACAAATTCACGTGGTAGAAAATCATGCAAGCTTGAGAGAGCCAAGGTAAGAGAACTGAAAACTCCGTCCGTGCTCTCACCGTCCCAAAATGAGTGTTATGTTTTTACTTCTTTTGGTCGACTTGATAAAAAAAATTATTGACAAGTTTATAAAAGTTGTTGATATTTTACTTAATATACCTACAAAGATTCTAGTTTAGAATCTACCTCCGTCTTTTTTTTTTTTTTTTTGCAAACTTTCTATTTGCAGTTTGACTCAATTATTTTGGCCACCTCCTAATTCTAGAAGCATTAAATGCCTCTTTTCCTCTTTTACCCTTATATTGAAGATTAACCTTTTTCAACTTCTTTGGAGTAATATTGTAAAAGCGAAATTATGGAAAAAGTAAATATTATACACCAGATTTTAATGCATTTATTGACAATTCTTAAACTAAGTGTTTTTATCCCCTGGCCAAAATAAAAGAGATGGAAGGACTAAAAAGGAAGTGAAAACTCATTTCGAGAGGACAGAGTGGACTGAATGAACTTAGCACCACGTAGACTTTGGATATTGTTTGAATAGGCTTAGCAATCAATTACAACAGGCCTCTGCATCTAAGAAGATCCGCTAAATCTAGTGTACATTCCAAGAAGGTATAGGGAGAAAGGGGTATGGCTGTAGCTCGTTCTAATATCTCCACTACTTGTAGGAGGCTAGCATTGTCCTCATTTTTATTTTTTCAAAATGTCCTCACCTTTTATTTTTTTTAATATTTATTTGGATGGCATTTATACTTTACTTTATACTCTTTTTTCTTTCTTCCCCTCCCCTTCTTCTCTTCTCTTTTTATTCTTTTCTCTCTTATCCTTTCCTTTGAGACTTTTGGTCTATCGATGGTTCATCTTAGCCGATCCCAACTAGTTTGGGATAAAGGCTTAGTTGTTGTTGTTGTTGTTGTTATTTGGATGGGTATATAAGTTAAAATCGTATATAGAAAAATGTACTTGACAATTAATCACCATCTCAATCATTGCCTTAATCAATGTTTCAATCATTGAATATCAACTTTTCACATGTATTAAATGTATAAATATTTTTTTAATACAAGATTTGACACTTTTACCCCTCCAAATAAATATTTAAAAAATAAAAAGTGAGAAAATTCTTTTAAAAAAATGTGGGGATATTGCTAAGCTCCTCCACTAGTTAGATATTAGTTAATCTCATATATATATATATATATATATATATATTCGGAAGTCTATCTTAGTATCCTATGTAATCTTTTATGTCACGATATCTCAGACTTTTTTAGTAGTTCTGACTTTATGGAATATTTACATGGTTATGGTAAAAATATCTTATTTTGATCAATATTATTTCTGAATTGGGTAGATACTTATGTTCATAAATACTAAATACTATCTTTGTGTCTCACACTGAGTGTCAATAACAAAATTTGACACTCATTTGGGGACGAATTGAGTAGTTACTATCAAGTATCAACTAGATTTGGTTCCTACAAACCACCATCATATATTGCGAGACCTTTCTTAGACATGTTACTCCCTTTGCTCCACCAAAGAAGTCCTACAATCGTACTTTACTTTCTTGGATGTTCTATTCAAACATATTGCTTCAAAAGTTAAGCTCATAATTCTTATATTCCTAGTACCAAATTAAACACATTAGACCATCTCCAACCAACTCTATTTTTGGAGCAAAAATCACTTTTTGAACTCTATTTCTTCTACAATCCACTCTCGTTTTGTATCCAGAATTGATGAACTTAAACAGTGAGGCTCTAGAATTGGAGCTCACTGTTCACAGCTCCATGTTTTTGAGTAGGAACGGAAAGGAAGTAGAAAATGGAGCTTGGATTGGAAAAGAGAGAATTTTTTAGCCAAATTTGATTAAAATGGAGCCCTTGGATTGGAGTTGGTCTTATATGTCTTTTTTTGCTGAAACACTTCCAAGTCATCCATATGTATCTCAAAATTATTTGAATGCTCAAACATAGACTTGGAAATCGGGAATCAGAATAACTACTTTATAATTGCGTTCGTTTTAAGTTTTTTTGCAAGAAAACCTAGACCTCTTTAATTTATATCCCAAGTAGTGAGCCTGGTCAATCTTAAGCAATGTCAAGCATCAATGATTTCAACTAATTCACAAGTCCTAATTTCAGCCACTACATGCAGCTTCTTATTCTTCATTTTTCTTATTTCCAATTTTCCATTCTACATTCGATTGTGAAGTAGCTAAACTATAGGATTCAGATACCTAGAAGCTAGAGTATCAGGTACACATAAATAAGTCAACTATTTCACCAAACTAAACATCAAAACTAACAGCTAGGGTTCACAAAAAACAAAAAACAAAAAACAATTACTCCAAACTATACCTGCCAGAGAACCACGGGGTTCGTATCGCGTTCCAGCTCATCAGCTTCGAGCTTCAGCGGTGCGACAGACGTCCGCGTTTCCGGGAATTTGACAGTCACCGGCTTCGGCTCCTCCGCAGGCTCGGCTGCAGCTGTGGACGTCGGCTTGGTCTCTACTAAAACGGTAGTGGTCTTCGCGACTTCTACTGGCCCTTTCTTCGGCGGAGGAGGGAAATTGAAGGACTTCAAGAAGTTTGAGAAGAATGAGAGAACTGGATTTGTGTTTGGGGCCTCTTCGCCGCCGCCAACGGCGTCGCTTTTAGGGACGACTGAGGTGGTTTGGTTTTCCGCCATTTCTGTGCACGGTGGAGTGCGGAGGTACGTCGAGGTTCATTGCTATTTACTAGTTTAAGTCGGCAAAGCGACGGAGATTACGGCGCGACACGGGCCGGGCCTGTGTTTGTAGTGATTGGGCCGGGTTTGAGAATGTGGGCTAGTGGTCCAGTGCCCTTCAGGGGTGGGGTGATTTTTCTTACTACCTCCTCCGCCACGTTTTTTGACTTTATTTTTTAAAAAAAAAAATAGAGTATCTATTTATAAAACAGATAAGTGTTAAGTATAATATACAATTATATGTAACATATATTTTTAAAATCTTATTAACTTTAAAATACTTATATATCTATTTTATCCTTTTTTAAATAACAATAATATTCCTATTACACAAATTTAATTAATTTTATCCATAATTTTCTTCATTTTTCACCTTCTTCTTCCTCACTTGATAAACCCTTTGATTCTATGTAAAATAACCTTAGGAGGGGATTCTGCTCAACAAATTTCAAGACCCGTTCAAGTGTTTCATTAGTGGGTACGCAAATGTTTTGACAACATGCCTTGGGATGGTGCTAGAAGCCATGAAAGTTGGGGCTGCAGCAAAGCTTGAGTAGTTCAATTGGGATGAACATCACAAGCACTACATGCGTGTTTATCGAAAAAGATTATTGGTTCAACAAGGTATAACTTCAAACTCCAATTTTTATATGAAGTGTTTACACACTTCTAGTAAGGAGTGTTCATAATGCATATAAATATTATAAATTATGCATATAACATAATTTATGTATATTATGTATATATTATGTGTATTATAAACGCTCCTTGCTCGAAGCGCCTAGGCACTCCATATAATTTTCAAACTTGTGCGTACTGTGCCTGAGAATTTTTTTAGGGCATCGTTAATTTACTTCACTTTGTTGATTTAACTTTTTTAATAGAAAATCAATGTTATAAATATGTTTATTTAAATTTTATATTTATGCATTGGACTAAGTATTTACAAGCTAGTAATAATTTTGCTAGTTTTTATTTAAAAGGGTAGAAAATACTTTTTAATAAAGATTATTTCTGTTATAAAATATTGTGTGTTAAATTAAGCATTTGCGTGCTTTGCAAATAGCTGCTCAGTCTGCTCTCTTTTCATATACTCACTTTAATATTTTTAACGTTAATATTTGCACATTTAAATCTTTAAATCATTATGTTATGTAAACAATTCTCTAAATTTTGATCAAATGCATATTGTGTCTTTGAACATGAATGTCTATCACTTCTTGCCACCATCAGAGACATTGATCGCTCATTATGCAGTGGAATCAAGCAAACAGTTATGCAATGGAATCAAGCAAACAGTTCGCTGCTGGGATAGTCAATATGGAGGGGAAGGGATACAAAGCTATCTCTACATACTATTCATATTTGCTTTCGGACGGTCCTAGCTAGTTCTCCAGTATCATTAAAAGGCAGATTGGAAAGGGTTTTCAGACCCAGAAACTCATAAATTGAGATTAGAGAATACATTAATCATAAAAAATTTTGAAAAACGAATCTTATAAAAAATTATTCATTAAGGTATTAAAGTGATTATATGATAATAGGGTGGACTAAGAAATTTAGAGACGATAAACAATGAGGACAATATTTTTTTCGAAATTGAGGCGGTGATAAAAAATTTTGGGGCGATAAATAGCACCACAAAAAAATAAATTCATTTTGGGTGTGTTTGGATAGTTAATTTTTTATATGATTTTACTTTTGGGTTGGATCAAAAGTTTGATTTATGGTGAAAGAAAAAGAGAGAGAGAGTGGTGTTTGTGATTTGATGTGATATTTGATAAGATATAATATTGGTATAATCTATAGTATAAATTAGCTTATTTTTTACTATTCACACAACTGTTGAATCCAACGGTTTTACAATCCATCATACGGTTGAGAGAGAGAGGGAGGAAAAGAGTGGGGTTTTGTACGGAAAGTTGACAGGGAGGAAGAGGGTGGGGTTTTGTACGGGAAGTAGACAAAAAAGGAGAGGGGAAGGGCTGTTGCAGAAAGAAGAAAGAGAGAGAGATAGGGAGGGTTGCTGCAGTGCTTATGTCTCATCACCTTTTTATTCTCTCTTTTTTCATTCACATTCTTTTCATGCATTTTCAGTTATGTGTGTTTTTTTCTTTTTAGCATTTTAGGGTGTGTTCACTTGAATATTTTTTATCCAAGTTTTTTAATTTTTAATTTTTCTCTCCCATTGGTCCCACAAGTTTTCTATATATATCTCTCTCCTGCTTTTTACTTTAATCATTACAAAAACTCAAAAACCAAATCAAAAACTACTCATCCAAACACACCCCTAATCTTTTTTTTTTGCTTTTTAACATTTTGTGATTATTATGCTATAGATTTTTATTTACTTTTTAAAAAAAATATCTCTAAATTGAAAAAATAAAATTACATGCCCTCGGGCACAGACTTATACTAGTAGTATATAAAAAAAATAGGTGAGAGAGAGAAAGTGGTATTTTGGAAACTAACATAATATTGATTGTTATTTTTTTATCATTTTTTAAATAATGTGTCAAAAATTGACTAAGCAAACACACCCATTTATCAGTTTGGTTCCTCACATCTTTCATATTCTACTATTTTACCATTGTTCTTATACTTCCAAATCTAATAATCTGTAGTGAATTAGTTCAACAAAAGTGAGATTTGCTAGAGAGAGAGAGTTCTGGGGGAAATTTTGATTCAAATATTTATTACTTTTTTCCTCTCTTTCCCAGTTGGTTATATTCAACTAACGATGTACATTCAGCTCCCTTAACTTTATAAAACTAACAGATTTCATAAAAGCTAACACTCTAACTTTATTTAATGACACCAAACCCCCTTACATTTCTTTATTAACTAACGACTATAACATTCCCCACTGCTTCAATGAATTCTTGACCCCCAAGAATTTAAAAGAGTTCTGAAAATATGACTCTCATCATCACAGCATCCTCCCATGTGGCATCGTCAACACTAACATCTTTCTAATGAACCAATAGTTGTTGAATCTTGTTACCTCCATCCACCAACTCACGGGTTTGCAAAATAGCATACAACTGGAAAAGAAATTGGCTCATACCAACCACAGGGGGTAATGTTTGAGAAGCCCCACTGCCTAAGCCCACCTTCTTCTTCAATTGAGAGAGATGGAACACTAGATGAACCATAGAAGTAGGTGGCAATTTGATCTTATAAGCCATAACTCCAAGCCTTTTCTCACCTGGTAAGGCCCAAAATATTTAGGAGAATGCTTTTGACAAGGCCTCTTAACCACTAAACCCTGCCTATAGGGATGCAATTTTAGATATACCCAATCTCCCACTACAAAAGTCCTTTCTGACCTCTTCTTATCTGCATAAGCTTTCATCTTCGCATGGGCTTGTGACAAGTTATGCTGGAGAGACTGCACAATGATAGCCCTATGTGACATAAGCTAATCCACATAGGCTAAAGGAGAAGATCATGTTACATAACTGGTGATCTGGGAAGGCTTGTAGCCATAGAGAGCTTCAAAAGGGGACATCTTCAATCCTGAGTGATAATTGGTGTTGTACCAATACTCGGCCATTCCTAACCATTGAGCCCACTGCTTAGGATTATGGCCAATCAAGCACCTTAAGTACTGTTGCACACACATGTTTAACCTTTCAGATTATCCATCACTTTGGGATGGTATGTTGCGTTATGCAAAAGAGTTGTACCCAAGAGTTTGAATATCTCCTTCCAAAAACCACTCAGAATAATCTTGTCTCTATCAGAGACAATGGTGCTTGGACAACCGTAAAGTTTGAGAATGACATTGAAAAACTCTGAAGCAATTGTCTTGGCTGTGAAAGGATGTGTAAGGGGAATCAAGTAACAGTATTTGGTAAATCAGTCAATGACTACCAATATGATGTTTTTCCACCTGACTTTGGAAGCTCTTCCACAAAGTCCATAGCTAGATCAATAAAAGCCTGAGTGGGAAGTTAGAGAGGTTGCAATAATCCAGGAGTCAAAACACTTTCAGGCTTACTCCTTTGACACACATCACACTGCTGCACAAAGGCCTTAACCTCTTCCTTCATTGAAGGCTAAAAGAAAACATGAGATAATCTTTTATAAGTGCCATGTATACTAGAATGACCTCCTAAAGCAGAATCATGCATCACTTCTATCAAAAGATATATCTGAATTCCTCCTGATCCCAATAAAATTTGTCTTGTATTTCAAAAGTCCTTGATATTAAGTAAACACTGCAGACAAGTCCACAAATAAAGTGCACATAACAATCCATTCATGAGCCACAGAATTCCCTTTGTAGCTATTATGCAACTCCTGCATCCACAATGGTACCGGTACCACCATTGACATAGCATGGCATGAATCATCTTCGGGGCAGTCTAGATAAAGAATCTGTTACCATATTCTCCTTACCATGTTTATATTGGATCTAATAATCAAATTCAATGAGCTTACTCAGCCACTTCTGCTGTAATAAAGTTGAGAGCATTTTTTCCAAGAAAACTTCAATGACCGGTGGTTAAATCTAATGATGAAGTGTTGACCAATCAAGTAGGGTATCCACTTCTCCACTGCTAACACAGTAGCCATCAAATCCTTTTCATAAGTAGAAAATCCTTGAGCTTTCATCCCCAATGCCTTGCTCAGAAATGCTGTAGGTCTTTAGTCTTGCATCAGAACGACACCAACACCCCTATCAGAAGCACCAGTCTCTACCATAAAAGGTTTTGAGAAATTAGACATTGCTAGGATAGGAGTGGTATTCATGCCCATCTTAAGCTTATGATAAGCTTGTAAGGAATCCTCGGTCCATACAAATTGATCCTTCTGTAGCATTGTATTGAAAGGTTTACTTATAAGACCATAGTGATGCACAAATTTCCTGTAATACCCTGTCAATCCCAAAAAAAAAAAATGAGCTTCTTCACAATGGTAGGCAATAGCTGTTGGAATTATGCTCCAGAGACAATCATTATTTAGTATCATGACATTATTTATATATTTGGCATATCTTTATTATGACAAATAATGGATGATTATTCAATCATAAAGTCCTTTGAATAAATTGTTATTCATAAATTACCCTAATCAAGTATTATCACCAATAAGGGCAGTGATAATGCAATCAAGATTAGCATGTAGATGAATTGATATGTTGATATCTATATCTAGACATGGGTACAACATTAAGGATAATGGTGTACTGGTTGACCCACCATGAGAATGCTACGTGGATCGTTACGTGAGTGTCATAGCGATTCTCATAATGACAATGGTGAGCTTAATCCTTCGACTTGAAGTCACTACATGATTCTAGATGAGGAGTCATATACTTTAACGCTGGTTAAAGCTTGTCCGACAACAGGAGAGTGATAACACCAGTTATTAGGTGTGCCACAAATCATATTGAGATATGTGAGTGATGTAGACGGGATTTGTTCCTCCAATGTAACGGGAGTATAATATCCGTGGGCCCCTTGATGAGTAAGATTTGAGTAAATGTATAGTCGTGCTCGAATAAGACAATATATGATATTGTGCTCATTCACTTATTAAGTTTACTTGGAGATCAAGAAACCTAAATTAAACTATAACAAGGATGACATGTTTCATGCCTTGTGTTTAATTGAATATTAGAACAAAAGAATTAATTCAATTTACTCACAAGTTTTTGTTGCTTTTAGTCCACTAATAACTCTAATTATCTGGGTGACGATGACGTGCTGCTAGGTACCAATCATTATTTATATTAATAAATATAATTTATTAATCTCTAGCTTAATTAGGGGTCATTTGGGTCATACGCAATGAACATGAAACGAATCGGATATGAATTGGACCTTATGGGCTTCAGTTTGACTTTGAGGGGCTCAGAGTGCAAATAAGAAGAAAAGTTGGAAACCCTAGAGAGTACTCCCTAGGGATAGCCGCTCCTATAAGGGTTTTTTTTTTACGTCAAGGAGTTTTTCTCTTATGTGTGTTCCTCCTTTTCATATTTTAGAGAAAATTGTTCTTCCTTAAATTCATCCAATTCATAATCCATATTGAAGAAGGTTTCTTGACGGTCAAGATTTTCAAGGCCTTTGTTATTTCCTAGCACAAATTAACAAGAGGTTGATTCATGGATTGTTCGCGTGGATACCATTAAGGATAGTGGGAGAAATTTTTGCAAATCTGCAGTGAATCTAGTAGCGTTCCTGAAAAATTGATTAAACTGTTCGTTCCGTAATTCAAAGGTAATTCTCTTAACATGAATTATGTTCATTCGCATATATTCCTGGAAGGATTTGGGGATTTAGTTTTTTGTTTTCCGCTGCGTTGGTTCCCCAAATACCTAGCAATAGCCAATCCCTCATGGCTTGCAATTTGGCAAGGTCAGCTACCACTCCCTCCCTGGTCACTATGTGGCCCAAGTACTCCATTTTGTTATGTCCAAAAATACACTTGGTTCTTTTTGCAAACAATTCTTGTTGCCTCAAAAGGGTTAGAACAACCCTTAAATTTCATGTGACCTTCCAAACTCTTCTTGTACACCAGCATATCATAAAAAACAATACAAATTTCCTCAATTGGTGTTGGAAATCAGTGATTGAAATGTAGCTGGAGTATTTGTCAGCCTAAAAGGCATGAATAAGAACTCATAATGTCCACTGTGAGTCCTAATTGATGTATTTTGTATATCTGGCTCTTGGACTCTAATTCACATGTAAGCTGCCATGAGGTCTATCTTTGAAAAGTAATGAGCTCCATTCAACTTATCCAATAATTCATCTACCATTGGAATAGGGAACCTATCCTTGACAGTGCATTTATTAAGTACTGCCCTGTAGTCCACACAAAATCTCCATGTTCCATCTTTTTTCTTTACTAATAATATAGAAGTAGCAAAGGGAGAAACACTAGGTTGTATTATCCCAGAGCTTAGCATCTCACTGACCAATCTCTCAATTTCATTCTTTTGAACATATGGATATATACGTGGCCATTGATTCACAGGGTTGCTACCACTCATCGATGGAATTATTTGATTATGGCCCTTGTGTGGGGGTAGAGTTCTTGGTTCTGAAAACACTTCAGCAAATTCAATCAACAAATTTTCTAACTCTTGTGCCTCAGAGCTTGCCTCATTGTCCCTCTCAGTGTGAGCCACTGTGATAGCAAATAATTGTCCCACTATATCAAGGCAACCTTTATTATGACTTTGGAAAATGATCCAGCATATAACTGTTGTAGCAAACCTTTGGTTCTTCCTTTTTCCTTGTAACCTTTCAAAGCCACAGGTTCTCCTTCCCTCATAATGGTGAGGCTTAATTGATGGAAATTCATAGTAACGGGATTGAATTGTTTCATTCAATCAACTCCTAAGATCACATCACAACCTACTAATGTCAACAATTTCATATCATTGATGAATTTGTGCCCTTGCATTTCCCAATCAAATTAAGGACACATGGTTGTACTCTTAACACTATTGCCATCAACCATTGTGACCTGCAAGAGAGGAGTCTCCTCCACCTTGCACTTTATCTCCTTAGCCACTATAGGATCCAAGAAACTGTGAGTACTACTATAATCTATTAATATAGTAAGAGGTCTCCCATTAGCCTTACATTGGATTCATAAAGTGTTTGGGGTTTGGAATCCTGCCAAAGCATAGGCAGATATCTCAACATCTACATCAGGATAATTCAACTCCAATTCATCTAACTCATCGGTCTCCTCTACCACTTCCATCATCTCTGGTACAACCTCTAGCATGTACAACTGTTGCTTCTTACATTAATGTCCAGGCACAAAATTTTCATCACAATTATAACAGAGACCTTTAGCTCTTCTAGCCTGCATTTGCTCATACGTCAACCTTTTAATAGGTATGGATTTGGAACTATTACTACTGCTAGGAGCATGCCATGATTTGACAGGAGTAGGTAATTTTGTACTCACATGAGAGTAGGTAAAATACCTCTAGGATTAGGCTTAACACTGTGCAATTGTGTAGCAGTCATAATAGCTAGTGCAGATTCTTGTAATCTAGCTAAAATAATAGTCTCAGAAAGTGTCTTAGGTTTGAGTAATCGTACCATACTCTTGATCTTAGGTTTGAGACCATAGATGAAACTAGAAATCCAATCGGTTTTTCGTTGGTGCTTATTTCTCTGCAACAGTGGTAGCTTACAGAGCTTTAAATATGTTCTGGTCCTCATTCACCGTGCTATTTGCTGCAATTTGTTGAAATCCTCTTGCGGATCTTCACTGCTTACCGGTTCAAATCGAACGAATATCTCTTGCACAAATTGTGGCCAAGTCAATACACCATTCGCCTCCTGATAATTTTGGTACCACTCGTCGGAGATATCATCCAAATGAATCGAGGCTAGAGATACTTTTTTCAAATCATCCATCGATTTGAATAAAAAACTTCTGACACTTTTGAATCCAACACCGAGGCGTCGGGATGACTCCATCGAACCTTGGAAACTCAATTTTATTGTGACTAGTAGTGTTAACCTCGCCGGAATCTCCCCGCTGTCGCGATTGAAATCGCGTCCGCCGTGGTTCGTATCCTCACTGCTACTGTTGTGATTCACTACATGCTTCTCTTAATCTTTGCAGCTAGGCGATTAAAACTCACCATGAAATCCGTCAATCTATCGTTCATTGATTGAACCTCTTTGCCTAGATCAATGACAGCAGTACGAGTCGTCATTCCTTCCATCGCGGTGGCTTCAATTCTCTCCTCATTCGCATTGAGAGCTTGCATAATTCTGGTACCGGCCGCCATAGAAGAATCAAGATCGTTGCTTTGATACCACTTTGTAGTGAATTAGTTCCTTCCATATCTCACAAACGGTTGTGAATTTGTTGATGAAATTTTGTGGAGATTTAAATAATATCATTATCTAAATTCTGTCAAAATTTCACGTCCGTCTATGAAACTGCTATAATTAAATGTATATGAATTATTCATATATATATTTTTAGGTAATTGTTATTTATTTTGGGCTGAAAATATATATATGAATTTTCATATAATATTTTACTACCCAAAAATATTATGAATTATTTATAATCCCCGCATTATTTATTCTTGATATTCACATATTAAATAAGATAAAATCAGATTTTAATTATTATTTATGTGATTGTAATTTGTGCTATTTATGATGTACGTGTTTGGATGTTGTGAATGGATATGGCCTAGATCCTTATGTAATTGATTTTATTTTATTTGATAAAATACGGCATGCGTGTCGTGCCTCCCTCTTTACATTCTGAATGTAATTTCTCTTCTCATCTAATTCTCCTCGCTTGTTTAACGAGGTTTCTTGTAGAAGTGTAATGTAATAGTATAGAAGATGGCGAACACGAAGATATAAAGGAATTCTAGAAGACGGAGTTCTTGAAAAGCATTTTCAAGCAAGTTTCTATGATCACTTGTAAATTAATACTCTTTTTAGACTAAGAGTATTAATTAGTTAGGGGTCATATGCATATCACTTTATTTAATGATGTATTGTGATGCATGATTAAATTATTTTATGCTTATGGATGTATGAGACACATGGATGAACATAAAAATTAAGATAATAATTTGATGAGATCTTTTATAAAATTCTCTCATTAAATTATATTAAGTCATGTCTTCCTAACATTTGGCCATGTCAAGACCATGATCGTTTCTATGTGGCATATGCCCTCGCTGTGCACATATTTCTATCTTGGTGAGACGTGAGATATATGATATCCTAAAGTCGAAATGTTAGGGTCTGACTTAATTAAAGAACTCTAATAGGATTAGATACTTAGAGGCAAGAAATTGGATATTAATTTATTTGATAAATTAGAATAAAGAGTTATTCGTCCAATTGATCCAAGGGTTGCATAGAGATGCAATTAGAAAAGTGTTTCTTACCTAAATAAATATTCTCTTGATCAGCCCTCGCTGACTCAAGAGATGGTGAAATATGGACCTTGCCCTACTAAGAAAAATATATGATATTTTTCCGAATTAATGAGGAGGGTCATTAATTTGGAAAAAAATTAGTGGGAGCTATATTTAATGATTTATGTCATTATTAAATATAGTCCTTTTATGATACTAATATTTGCATAATTTTCTATGATAAATTTTCATGCCAAATCAAACTACGCAAACTCATACTTTATCACTGTGATCCGTCCTTGAGAAGGACAAGTTATCTGGGAATAACTTCCTAGATTGGTACAGAAATTTGAGAATTATTCTCAAACAGGAAAATAAACTTTACATGCTTGAGAAGCCCGTTACAATACCAACTGCTGCTAATGCTCATCATACTGAGCAGACTGCTCACAAGAAACACGAGGATAACTCTTTGGATGTTGGGTGTCTCATGCTAGCCACCATGAACTCTGAGTTTCAGAAGCAACATGAGAACATAGAAGCGTTCGATATGATCGAACACTTGAAAAAGTTCTGCCGAGAGCAAGCTCACAATGAGAGATTCGAGGTTTCAAAGAACATGTTTTAGAGTAAGATAGCGGAAGGAAGCGCTATGAGCCCCCATGTGCTCAAGTTAATTGGGTATATTGATAACTTAGAGCGGCTTGGCTTCAAATTAAGTGAAGAGTTGGCCACTGATCTCATCCTGCAATCGTTTTTAGACAGTTATAGTCAGTTTGTTATGAACTATAACATGAATGAGATCGACAAGAGCTTACCAGATTTTGCACAATATGTTGAAAACTGCTGAGAAAAATAAGAGCAAGATGAAAGGCAAGAACATATTGATGGTCAATGGTAAGGGGAAGAACAAGAAGCCGACCAAGAAGCTCAAGGGCAAAGGGAAGGCCAATGTGAAATCCAATACCACTGCCTTGAAGCCAAAAGGTGGAATTGCTAAAGAGGGCACCTGCTTCCATTGCGGTGAGACCGATCATTGGAGGAGGAACTGTCACAAGTACCTAGATGAGCTGAAGAACAAGAAGCGTGTTGACGCCTCTACTTCATGTATCTATGTTATTGAAGTCAATTTATCTATTTCAACATCATGGGTATTGGATACTAGATGTGGTTCTCACATTTGTACAAAAGAATAGAAGGAAAAAATGTGCAGGAACAAAAGAATAGAAGGAAATTGGCAAGTGGCGAGGTAGACCTACGAGTTGGAAATGGAGCAGAGTTGTTGCGTTGGCTGTTGGGACTTGTTGTCTATCTCTGCCCAGTGGGGTTTTAATAGAATTAGAAAACTGCTATTATGTTCCTGCCATTAGTAGGAATATTATTTTTGTTTCTTGTTTGGACAAGAAAGGATTTTCGTTTATTATAAAGGACAAGTGTTGTTCTGCATATTTAAATGATATGTTTTATTTTACATCGCAGCTTTCTAATGGATTGTATGTCCTTGATCTTGACCAACCCATTTATAACATAAATACCAAGAGGTTCAAATCTAACGAAATGAACCCAACATACCTCTGGCATTGTCGTTTAGGCCACATAAGCGAGAAGCGCATTTCTAAACTCCATAAAGATGAATTTTTAGACTCATTTGATTTTGAATCATATGAGACATGCGAATCTTGCCTATTGGAAAAAATGACAAAATCACCCTTTACTGGAAAAGGTGAAAGAGCTAGTGAACTATTGGCCTTTATACATATTGATGTATGTGGACCATTGAATGTCATACCTAGGGGAGGTTATCACGACTTCATTATATTTAATGATGATCTTATGAGACACAAATCTCAATCCTTTTAAAATTTCAAAGAATTTAAAAATGAAGTACAAAACCAACTTGGCAAAAAACATTAAAGCTCTTCAATCGGATCGAGGAGGAGAATATTTAAGCCAGGAATTTGACGATCATCTCAAGAAGTGTCAGATTATATCTCAACTCACTCATCCAGGAACGCTGCAATGGAAGGACGTCTCTGAAAGGAGAAATCGAACTTTGTTAGACATGGTTCGATCTATGAGTCAAACAACCTTACCAAGCTCATTCTGGGGTTTTGCACTTGAGACAACAGCTTATACACTTAACCGAATTCCCTAAAAATCGATTCAAAATACAACACATGTGATGTGGTTTGGGAAGCTTCCCACCATGGCATTTATGAGAATTTGGGGTTGTGAAGTTTATGTTAAATGTTTGTTTACTGACAAGCTTGGCCCTAAATCTGATAAATGTAATTTTGTGGGGTATGTAGACACCCCATTTTTGACCCCGGCAAATAAGGGATTAACCGGAAAGGTTTTATGCAATAAAGAATTAAAAGTAACATTAACTAAAAATGTTACTTACATTCAAAGAACATATACGTTTAAATGTTGCATTTTACCTATTAATGCAACTTTAAACGCCCCATTTTGGACCCCCGATGAATAAAGGGTTTACCGGGAAGTTTTTACTCAATAAAGAATTAAAAGTAACATTAATTAAAAATGTTACTTACATTCAAAATAG